>VWYK01076629.1:43854-60341 GCA_013399775.1 Semnornis frantzii
AAAAAAAAAAAAAAAAAGTTATTTATTCTCTAAACTTCATCACTTCAGGAGATATTTAGTATTACCTATACTGTTCTCATGGGAGCACAATGGAGTAATGCAGAGGTGTTTCCAAAATAAAAAACCTCAATCCGGACCACCAGTGACAGTGTAGTAAAATGCTTGGTAGTTCTGGACATCTTGCAAATGTTCAGAAGATTCTAAGATTCCAATCAACATGGAAAAGGTCTTGGGCACTCAGACCTAGATTCTCCTGTTCGTGGTATAAAAAGGAAGTCCTGCACCAACAGGGAACTGGATAATTTCCAGACCAAAAGTCATGCAAATGCTGGAAACATTTAGAGGTTGGAGGTACTAGTACAGGAAAAAAAAAATTACAAAGGAACTATGATGTAATGTCCTCGACATCTAAATTCTCAAGGTGTTTTATCTGCTGTCACACAACAGTAATGTCTTTAAAACTTCCTTTTTAGAGGAGCAATGGTTAAGTCATTTCAGAAGGCTCATTTGAAAAACAACAGATAGCACTTGATAACTGAATACTGACAGTAATTGAATTTGTTGATTTGAAATTCAAGAGTATTCCAGCAAAATATGTTGGGGGTTTGTCCAGTACATATACTCCTGGAAAAATCTGTGGGGTTTTGTTGTTGTTTGGGGACTTTGTTTTTAAAATCAGTGTTAGTGACATAGAAGAAGAAACTGTAAGAGAGGCAATACTACAGAGCTGAACCTGGATGCTCTACTGTTTTGCCAAGCCTGCTGCAAGGATGCTTCTTACATACATAAGGAAATCCTACCTTGATGCATTATCTACAATTAGCTGTGATTCAGCTCTGTGATTAGTTCGCAGTTCCACAGTGAAGCCTCTTGATTTCAGACCCTCAAACATATCAGCTAACATGTTTCCTGGCTCTATGCTTGGCAGCTGTCTTGTATCACCTAAACAAAATGCAAGTTTTGGTGTGTGAGAAGCAATAGCAGATTATCTGCTAAAACTGCCTTGAAAAGAAACCACTGGAATTAACAAATGCTCAATCCTAGTTATGTTGCTTCCTCAACATAATCCACATGAAATGAAACTTTACCCAAAAGGCTTCACAGATTCTTGAATCAGGCTGTCTGAATTTTCCATATTCCTCCCTCAGCAAATGCTTTACTAGTAGGTGCAAATCACTCTTCATGATGAACAGTGATCACAACTTATGCAAACATGTTCTGAAAGCTATAAATGCAATAAATGGCATGTTACAAAGCAAACCTCTCAGAAAGCAGACAAGGCTGATTTTACACTTTGTGAATGAAAACAAACCACATGTGATATATTCAATAATATTCAATGTATGCTGTCAAATTGGAAAAGGATCCTGAAATTATAAAAGTATCTAAGAAATAAACATCAGAAGCAGCTGAAACATAAATAACAGAACAGTGGATCACAGGATGTTAGGGGTTGGAAGAGACCTCTGGAGATCTTCCAGTCCAACCTCCCTGACACAGCAGCACCAGAGAATCTAGCAAAGGTTGCACAGGAACACACCCAAGACACAGCTGGAAAGGCTCCACAGAAGGAGACTCCACAACCTCTCTGGGCAGCCTGTGCCAGGGCTCTGTCACTTACACTCAAGTTCTTCCTCATGCTGAGGTGGAACTTCCTGTGCTGCAGTTTCCATCCATTGCCCCTTGTCCTATGCCAGGGCACAAGTAAGCAGAGGCTGTCCCTGTCCCTTCCTTCCTGACCCCTAACTCTCATCTATTTCTATCCATTGATAAGATTTGCTCTCAGTCTTCTCCTCTGCAGAATCACCAGCCCCAACACTCTCAGCCTGCCCTCATCAGGCAATGCTCCAGTCCCTTCAGCATCCTTGTAGCCCTCTCTCTCCAGTAGATCTCTGTCCCTCTTGAACTGGGGAGCCCAGAACCAGATGCAATATTCCAGGTGGGGCCTCATTAGGGCAGAGCAGAGGGGGAGGAGAACCTCCCTCCATCTGCTAGATACACTCTTCTTAATGCATCCCAAAATCCATTGGCCTTCTTCCCCACAAGGCCACACTGCTGTCTCATACAGAACTTGTTATCCACCAGCACTCCCAGGTCCTCCACGGGGCTGCTCTCCAGCAGCTCACCTCCTAAGCTGTACTGGTGCAGTTTATTTTTTCCTTCCTAGGTGCAGGACTCTGCACTTATCCTAGATGATCCTAGCATTAAAACTTACACAAAAACTCTCTTCTAACATGTGATTAATATACCAACACTAACTGGTTTAAAGTTTTCCAGCTGCAAGATTTAATTAGCTACCACAGAGACCCCACTTGGAGTACTGTGTATACAGTTCTCGAGCCCCCAGCACAAAGAAGACATGGAACTGTTGGAGCCAGTCCAGAGAAGGCCACAAAGATGCTCAGAGGCCTGGAGCAGCTCTGCTATGAGAACAGGCTGAGAGAGTTGGGGCTCTGCAGCCTGGAGAAGAGAAGGCTTTGAGGAGACCTTGGAGTGGCCTTCCAGCATCTGAAGGGGGCCTACAGAAGGGCTGGGGAGGGACTATTGACAAGGTCTTGTAATGACAGGATGAGGAGGAATGGGTTTAAATTGGCAGAGGGCAGATTTAAACTGGATGTTAGGAAGAAGTTCTTTGCAGTGAGGATGGTGAGACACCGGCACAGGTTGCCCAGGGAGCTTGTGGATGCTCCCTCCCTGGAGGTGTTGGTGTTCAGCGCTAGACTCGATGAGGCCTTGAGGAACCTGTTCCAGTGGGAGGTGTCCCTACCTATGGCACAGGGGGGTTGGAACTGGCTGAGTTTTGAGGTCCCTTCCAACCTAAACCATTGTATGATTCTGTGATTCTAAGTCATAATACTTTCAGAATCAGACAAAACATTACTAAACAGAGGACAGAAGATATTGATACTTTCGTACTGACAGTTGAGATGGAAAACTGTCTCATCTGACCTTATCAATCAGCAGAAATGTCCAAGTACAGAACAATGTAACACTCTTGAGGGGTTTAGGAGGCTCAGCGAGACCAGTGGCAGCTCTGGTATTTACATCGCAGTCTGTGTATTAACAAATACTGCATAATGATAAATTCGTTGTTTCACTTACCTAGAATAATAAGCTTGGCAAGCTGAGAATGTTCACGTAAGAGTTTTAAAACTAAACTAAGAACATGTACAGACACCAAACTTCCTTCATCCACAACCAGAACCGTCACGTGAGAAAACTTCCATGGAAGAACTTCTCCATTTCTCTTCCACGATTTAAAACTATAGATGATCTAGAGACAAACCAAAATAAATCAACTGTAAACAACTGTCTGATAAAGGTAGCCAGAGTGCGGCAGCTTCCAATTTTCTTTTAGAGCTATTACCTGAATTCTGAGCTTAAACCTGTAAAAATTCAGATGACTCAACTGCTGAGTCTTTTTTTTTTTTTCTCCTTGGTGAATCCATTCCTACCTGGGATTCTTGCACTCACACAAAAGCACAGAAATGCATCCTATTTTTCCTCTAGGGTCCTTAAAGAATATAAGGTTATTCAGTAACACACCACCTCCTACTACAACTTGCTGACATTTGTAAATCCCCAACACTGCCCAGGGAAGAGGAACTAACAACTATCCAGTCCCCAAAGATAGAACAAACCCACAGTACTTTTAATGCTATTAGAATGCCTTCTTGGCACCTTCCACTACCCAGGACAACAGAGGTTTGACCTGAGTTTATTAACAAGTTGTTTGCTTTCTACTCTTGTCTCTTAATAATCTGCACACTATTTATCACTAATTGAGGAAGCACTGTGTGAATTAATTTTATCTCCTTACTCAACCCCAGGCTACTGCTCAATTCATGTATATGCAAGTATCAGTACAACTGGTAGGCAACAGAAAGCTCTGCTACATAGAAAGTATTTCTGTCTTTGACAGAAAAAAAACCCAAACATCCAAATAAAACCCCAAACCTGAGGAGCTAAAAATACCAGATGCTCTGCAAAGTTACAAATCTCTGTGTGTATAGGAAAAAAACATGCCAAAATTACTTCAAACGATTTATGATTCCTCAAAATCCAACACTTACTTTCAAATGCTGACAAGATGGACCTAAGGATTATTACCATTAACAGCTACACACTTCATAAGGAAAGGTCAGCAACAAGCTGTCTTTTTTTTTTTCCCCTCAAAACATGAATGGAGAGTGCCAACATGTCTTTGTTATAGTTTGAGGCTGCGTACCTTTAAGAAACCATGAAGTTACAGACCTCCAGAGCCTAGAGGGGTCCAGGAGGTGGACTGGGAAGTGTACTTCATTCCCAGAAGTCCTGCATCACTATAAAACTGGCTGCAGTCAGTTTCTTTTCCTTTTCCCTCCTTCTCTGCTCCCAGGAGGACATGCAGGCTGTTATCTCTCTAGTGGGGGAGCGAGAACTGGTTTCAGCCTTGGCGATGCTGTCAGTTAGGGCCTAGAGCTGCCAAGACAAATTTCAGCTCTGCTACACTGCTTGAGTATGTTGGAAGACAGCTATGGTAGATGGGAAGGCATGAAGNTACACTGCTTGAGTATGTTGGAAGAGAGGCATGGTGGAGGGGTGGGCATGAAGTGCTGGGTTTGTTGGCCTGGTTTAGAGGGAGGTTTGTGTAAGGCTTTGGCCAAAGGAGGTTCTTGGAGAACCGTGGCCAAGGTGGACTATGGATTTTGTGTACTTTGTATGCTTTGTACTGTTGCATGTAGTTGTGAGTAGCATCTCCATTTAAACTTTCCACTTCAATCCTGTGCATGAGCGTTTTCTTTTGACCCCTTTTGGAAGAGGTAAGAGAGGCAACTGCCTGGCTCTAAACTACAATGATCTTTCAGAATGCAAATAGAAAACCAGCCAAACAAATCCATTCCTTACCTGATGCAGTGTATATGCAGGAAGCTTACTTTTTTCATGCAAAAGGCTGGCAGCCCTCCCTGTAGGTGCAGCAAATAGTNGCCTAGAGCTGCCAAGACAAATTTCAGCTGCACTACACTGCTTGAGTATGTTGGAAGAGAGGCATGGTGGAGGGGTGGGCATGAAGTGCTGGGTTTGTTGGCCTGGTTTAGAGGGAGGTTTGTGTAAGGCTTTGGCCAAAGGAGGTTCTTGGAGAACCGTGGCCAAGGTGGACTATGGATTTTGTGTACTTTGTATGCTTTGTACTGTTGCATGTAGTTGTGAGTAGCATCTCCATTTAAACTTTCCACTTCAATCCTGTGCATGAGCGTTTTCTTTTGACCCCTTTTGGAAGAGGTAAGAGAGGCAACTGCCTGGCTCTAAACTACAATGATCTTTCAGAATGCAAATAGAAAACCAGCCAAACAAATCCATTCCTTACCTGATGCAGTGTATATGCAGGAAGCTTACTTTTTTCATGCAAAAGGCTGGCAGCCCTCCCTGTAGGTGCAGCAAATAGTACATTCAATGGGTTTTTTGTGTACATATTCTCTGCCTCTGACAGATGATCAAAGGTATTCCACTCCTCAGATGCATCCAGGTCTTCTTCAAAGTCCTTGGAAGCAGCTTCCACTTCCTTTTCCAGCTGCTTTAAGTGATTAAAGAGGCAGCTAACTATTGTACTCTTCCCACAGCCTCCTTTTCCACTTATGACTGTGACAGGATTAGAACAAATCTTTTCCATAGCAGTCACTTGATCCAAGTCCACCTCTGCTTTAGTTTGGGTAGCAGACATAGCCCCCAATTTCTTTTCAGAGTCAGAGCTGTCCAGACAATTCCCCTTCAGCTGCTCCATCTCCTGAGCCTGGGTAATGCTCATTTTGTTAGCTCCTACTTCCCTCGACGTCTCAGAAAGGCTCAGTACCTTTCTCACATCAACGTCCAGCTGCCATGAGCCATTTGACAGAAGGTCACCTATACATGTGGCAATGTCTTTCTCAGATCTGTAAAGATGAGGCAGAAACACCATTTTTTTCTCCCTAACCACTATGTTCTGATCTTTCAAAAACTCAAGAGACTGCCAGACATGCTCAATGGACATATCCTTGGATACAAAGTGAGATAATTCATCTTGGTCTTCGTAAGTGTGTCCCATTTCTCTGCACTGTTTCTTGAGTTGATCATACAGAATTAATGCATTCTTCTGCAAGTCAGGAATCTTCCAGAGGAGAGGGTCACACTGGCAGAAGGCAGTCCATGTTGCCTCACAGTAAGAAAGGTTCAGTTCCCTATAGGTGATCTTCTCCCCAGAAAGAATAAAACCAAACATACATTTATTTCAGAGGATGTTAGCCTCCTGTGGAGTAACATTCCTCCTAGTAAACACAGATTACAAATCAGAGACTGGAAGTCTACCAGAAGTTATGTATTTTTCATAATGTACAAAGTTATAATGCTACAAGGACAGGCTGAGGGAGCTGGGGTTGTTCAGCCTGGAGAAAAGGAGGCCCCTGGGAGATCTAATAGCAGCCTGCCAGTACCTGAAGGAGCCTTATGAGAAGGCTGGAGAGAGACTGTTTGCAAAGGCCTGCAGTAACAGGACAAGGTCAACAGCTTCAAACTAGAGCAGAGCAGATTGAGATTGGATGTTAGGAACAAGTTCTTTACTATGAGGGTGATGCAACACTGAAACAAGCTGCCCAGGAAAGTGGTTGAGGCCTCTTCCCTGGAGACATTCAACATGAGGTTTGGTAGGGCTCTGGGCAGCCTGATCTAGTTGACGATGCCCCTGCTGAGGGTGTTGGACTGGATGACCTTTGGAGGTCCCTTCCAGACCACTCTATGATTCTATAACCTGTATGAAAGCAAGATACATAAAAGATGGAACGATAATTCCAATCAGTCACCCTTCTGTGTAAAACAGGAGCTTTAAAAATCATTAAACTGATGCAGAAACTGAGTGCCAGGGAGAACGTGTGCACATCTAATTCACAGATTCATAAATGGTTTGAGTTAGAAGGGGCCTTAAAGATGATCCAGTTCAAACTCCACTGCCATGGGCAGGCACCCTCCCCTAGACCGAGTTCACAGAATCATGGAATGGTTTGTGTTGGAAGGGACCTCCAAATGTCATCTAGTCCAACCCCCCTGAAGTAAGCAGGGACATCCTCCAGTAGGTGATGTGACCCAGAGCCCTGTCAAGCCTGACCCTGAATATCTCCAAGGATGGGGCTCAACTACCTTGCTGAGCAACCCGTTACAGCATTCCACTACCTTCATGGTAAAAATCTTCCTCTTAATGTCCAACCTAAATCTGCTCTCCTCTAAAACCATTGCTCCTCATCCTGTCACTAAAGGCCTTTGTAAACAGTCCCTTTCCAGCCTTCCTCTAGGCCCCCTTCATATACTGAAAGGCTGCTATTATGTGTCCCTGGATCCTCTCTTAAGTATTTAAATATTAAGGTCTTGTTCAACCTGTCCTTGAACACCCTCAGGGATAGCCTCCCTGAGCAACCTGTTCCAGTGTCTCACCACAAGCACAAGAAGTGTAGAAAGAGAGCAGAGGAAAGCCATTAGCCAGAATACTGTACCAAATTCTGAACATGCTACTTCAAGAAATGCACCTTCACAGGGACTACTGCAAAATAGTGACAGACTGAGCTGTTCCAAAAATATGAACTACTGAGGGAAAGAAAAGTGAATTGGACTTGCTGAGCATTAAGAGAAAAATCTAAAGAGAGTATTTTAGCAACTAAAAGAAAAAAAAAATAGAAGCTTTTTAAAGGAAAGGATGTGAAGCACTGGAATATATTGGCTAGACTGCTGAACCTTTGAAATTGCAGATCTTGAAGACAAATCAAAACATCCGTGAGTAAAAGCACTTTAAGGGCTGAAGCAGAGGGATTAACTAGTCACACTTAACTATTAAAGCTAAAAGCTAAAACTATTAAAGCTAAACTACTAAAGCTCCACCATGAAGTACAGGAGTACTAAGGCGAGCTGCAGCAGCAAAGCCGTACAGCAGGTATAGTAAAGAAGAGCAGGAAAGTAAACAGTAATGGCAAATCCCACTATAAGAGAACCACTAGACCAAATAACCTCACATAAAGTACCTTACCTACTCTACTATGAAAGCACAGACACTACTTTTAAGAGCAGAAAATCTCATTTTGTTGGTGTAAAACTGAATGGGACATTAAACTTGAGTGGTTTAAATTAGCTTACTTACTTATGGCCCAATTACCTCAAGTATCTAATTTTCTGTTCCTTGTAAAACAGACTAACAAATTGCTGTAACAGAACCACTTCAAAAATCTTCTGAATCTGAAACAAAAAATAAAACCCAAACCAACCTATGCTAAAACTGAGTCCAGTTAAAACTGGACCTATGTTAAAACTGGTCCAGCTTACCACGTACAAATGGTCAGTTAGTAAACTGAACATAACTGATACCAAGTTAGGTAGGAGTGTTGATCTGCACAAGGGTAGGGAGGCTTTGCAGAGGGACTTGGATGGATTGGATGGATGGGGCAGCTTTAGCAGGATGAGCCTCAACCAGGTCCTGCTCTTGGGTCACAACAACCCCAAGCAATGCTGCAGGCCTGGGGCAGTGTGGCTGGAGAGCTGCTGGCAGAAAGGGACCTGGGCATTGTAACAGACAAGGAGCTCAATATGAGCCAGCAGTGTGTCCAGGTGGCCAAGAAAATCAATGGCATCCTGGCTGGGAATAGAAATTCTGTGGCCAGCAGCAGTAGGGAGTGAATTGTCCCCTTGGACTCAGCAGCACTGGTGAGGACATACTTTAAGTGTTGTATTCAGTTTTGGGCGCCTCAATAGAAGAGAGATGTGGAGGTGCTGGAGCCAGTGCAGAGGGCAAGGAAGCTGGGGAAGGGCCTGGAAAATAAATCTAATGAAAAGCAACTGAGGGAGCTGGAGATGGTTAGTGTGAAACAGAGGAGGTACCTGCAGCTACCTGAAAGGACCCTATCCAGAAGTTGGTGCTGGTCTCTTCTCACAGGTAAATAGTGACAGAATAGAGAATGGCCTCAAGCTGCCATTGGGTAGGTTTAGACTAGATATTAGGAAACATTTTTCCAGTGAAAGGGTGGTCAGGTAGTGGAATGGGCTGCCCAGAGAGGTGGTGGAGTCCCAGCCCTGGATGTGTTTAAAAGTTTGGATGTGGTGCTTGGGTATATGGTGAACCTTGTAGAGTAAGCATACAGGTTGGACTTGGTGATCCTGAGGGGCTTGTGTGACTCTGTGGAACACTTTCTAACACTACTTACCCTGCTGAATCCAAGTTTCCATGGATCATTCTTTAATATCTCCTCCAATTTTGGTAGCATCTGCCCTTGAAAACCTGTTTCCTCACCATCCATGCCACTGTTTTTTTCAGTCTTTCTTTGCCAAGTCAGCATATTCACAAGGCAGCAAAAATGGCGTGGCAGAAGAATCGGCAGGAATTCCAGTATCATTGGAAAAGTCAGAGCTACCAACACCGCCTTTCCTGCAACTGTATGCACCAGAAACCAAGAAGGTTATAAGCAATACACAAAGATCCCAGTAAAGGCAATTTAATTTCACTCTGGCTTTTATCCTTCTGCCTCCCCTGCATCCAAAACACCCCATATTTCTTTCAATTTCTTATTATTTTTTAATCTTTTTCATTTTCTTTGCAAGTCTGTTTTCCCTGAACTGCCTTGAGGAAAATTTACGTTAAGAAATCGCCTAAAAGCTGCAACTGAATAAGCTCGTTTGGAAAATATGCATTACACACCTGGTTTGAATTGCATACTCAATAGCATTTAATAGAAAGTCAGCTCAGAGCTCACCACACCTGCCTCTTACCTGAGATAATTTTCATACAGATGTACAGAAGTATGTTTAAAACCCAAAACAAGAAAAGAGGCTTCTAAATATGCAGTATCAAGTAGCAGAATAAAGGAAAACTGCTCTCCACTGGCTTTCTTAACGACCTTAAGCTATCACTTTCCCTGTTTTTATCAGTCTTGGAATCTGCAAAATGGCAATAATGAAACTGATCTGCTCTACCTCTTGCTGAAAAAAGACCCAGATTTTGGACAAAAGTGAGACTTGCAGAAGTTTTACCTCTTGTCAAGGGAAGAAAAAAACAAACACCAAGTAACATCATGTTCAATGAAGTGCTAAGGAAATGCCCAATTCCAAATTTAAACCACCAATTTTTTTCAGTACTTGTTCTGATCACTCTTACCTACAGAAAGGGAAAAGAGAAAAACTTTTCCCTTTAAAGCACACATCATATCCACACAATAACTATCAAGAAAGCTTGGAGAACAAACTGATTAAGCCTATAACAATTAATGGCAACCAGAAAAAAATGACAACAGCATTAGTAGCAAATGACATACAAGGATATACGTTGGTTTTTTTTGGCCCAATGATAGAGAAAGAGGAAACCTTAATTTGTAGCAGAGTAACTTAAGTTAGATGCTAGGGAAAATCCACCAGCTACAAGAGCAGTGAGCAGTGCACCTAGGCACACTGTGCACTCTGTAGCTCTGAAGAGTCATGAATGTGCTGGACAAATCTCAATCAGAAGTGACCCATATAGCCCATTAAAAGCCATGCAGCAAACCAGACCCAAGCTCCCACATCAAAAGTTCTAAAGTCCATGAACAGGGTTACAAACCTATCTACCACTACAAAAACAGAACAAAAATGGTGAAAGTCCACAGAATTGTGAAAATCTTCCTCTCTTTACATGTGAGTAAAGAGCAGGAACGCTAAACTATTCAGACATGGTTTGAACTCTGAAATACTCACCTCTACCTTTTGACCTGACATTGCCCAGTAAACTAGGTACTGCAAGACTTTGCTTGCACGTAACAGTACAAAGACCAACCTGACTACAGATTTATGCACAGCTGCAGCTGAATTTAAAACAGCTGAGTCCCACAGCACTGACACCAAAGTGGCTTTGCATAGCACCAACCCAGGACCACCTGTGTCCACATCAGGATAAAAAAAGATCATCAGAGCAAAACACAAAAGCTAGTGCTGAAAGCACATCTCAGACATCTGGACTTTCTATATTTCAGTCTTTTGCTTCAGATCAGCTATAGTCTGGTCCTCCAGACTGACTATCTCTTAGAGGTTGGAGCACATTAGATGTGCAACTGGAACACATCTTTTGAGTTTCATCCAGCAGGAAAACAGTCAATACACTCTTGGACTCTTGGGGACAGATGTTCTCTTCAAAAGCACACTCCAAGCTCTAACACTCATGTAGTCAGATCAACATAGTTCAGGACTACTGAGGATCTTGTTATGGATGATGTCCATGCAGGAAGACTCCAGTGTTTCCACATTCTGCTCCTCAGCCATGCCAATCTGCTGATAGGCAGGATTCAGAAACACTTTGATAGCCTGTTCAGTGAAGCTGATTTGGACTGCTGCTCTGCACTACACAGCAGTAGCTACACTATCTCCCAACATGTATTTGTCCTAAAAAGCCACAACATTGTATTTAAAGAGTACCCAACCCATTTTTTAATGAGCTTTGTTACACTTGAATATACTGTAGAAAGCCAGCCCCAGTGCCTTTGCGCCCCTAGCACAGAGAATTCTACTTAGTAAGCCTACAAGAATTCAGGGAAGTCCTGATGTGTTTCTAACTGTATGGCTGTCTTCAACTGGACAGCTCTCCCAACATCCTCAAATCCAAAGTAAAACAGAAACTTTGCATGTTTGAAATTCAAAATAAAAAAGAATCCTTGCATGTTTGAAATTCATCTGAATATATACTTTATGTGAAGACATGTTAGCTTGAGGACAGTATCTGACACAGAACACAGAAGCTTATCAAACAATTAAAAATAGCACAGCATATACCTACGTGATTTTGAAACGTAGTAGAAGATGTCCCAATTTTTGGTGATTCTTTGCTTCTCCCCTGTCTGTGTGTGTGAAACTTGGAACTGTTTTAGTTTTTCTTCAAGATTTCTAAAACTAAGTACAGACTCCATAGGAAGCCAAGTAAAAAAACTTTCTCTAAACTCCTCAGGAACATCGCATGCCGTGAGAAAGAGTGAAAAGACTTGTCGGTTGTTTTCTTCTATGTCAGTCCGCAGAAAATACGACGGGTATCCTTGCACAAAGTACTTAGATCCCATTTTTTTAGCTTTAACATTAACCCTCCACCACGGTCCAAGTAATGGAAAACGTCCAACTACTTGATACTCTTTTTTGGAGTCTTGTATAACAACTAAATCATTAAAAAAAAAAAAAAAAGATATTGTTAATTGATAGTCATAAAGATTCAAAAGCTTCATTTTGTTCGTTCAAAGCTCAGTTTTGTCTTTTTGTAAAGTTGCAGCAGTAGAAGCTGGGATTTTTATAAACTTCCTGATGTCAGTTTTTCTGGTAGCATTTGAAAAGGAAAGTGAAACCAACCTCAGAAGCAAGCATTAAAACTGCTTCTCTACATGCCAGAATTATAGAATCAAGCTCACATATGAATATTTAGTAAGCCAACTGAACCCACCAGCACATTGTCCAAATCACACCATTTATGACAAATCTGCAATTCGATTTCAAAACATCCTGCCAGGAACTGTTAATTCACGGTGCCCGCATTCACTTCAGATACACTTCTATGCTAAATACTTCCTGCAACTGAAACCACCAAAAGTAGAAGCTATTAATACAATAAACCCTTACCATTTTGTGTGATGTGGTTTGCCTCCTCTCTCCACCCTCTTTCCCTCACAAAAACCACACGATTCCTCAATCCACCTTTTGACTAGAGGCTAAACATTACATGCCGAATAAAGCAAGCACCTGAATTTAGCAGGACCTCTTACCCACCAAACCAGAGCACCAGAAGCTCTTGGGTCTGTAACTTCACGATTGCTCTTCCCCTTGTTACCTAGCTCAAATTCGGTATTTTTAAAACATTTTTTTTACAAAATATTATTGCTAGGCAAGCATTGTTCCCTCGCCTCCCATTCTTAACAGAAGTAACGTCAAGTAGGGAACCATTAACCTCCAGCAGGCGTTCGTCGTTCCTCCACCTCTTGCTCTAAACAGAAAGTTCAAGTAGGGAATCATTCACCTCCAGTAGTAACACTCTTTACTTGTCACGATAAGTAAAACTGCAGACATATACACGTTAACTTAAGTAAATAAATACATGTCGTGTGTGCGTGACAACTCAAAAACTTTCTGCGTTCCTACTGTTGCAGTGCTGTGGCCATACAAAAGCTCAGATGCCACCACCCTTCGATTACTTCGTCTAAGATCGATCACCTACTTCGGACCATTTTCTCTTTATTTGTAATGAATTCACTAACGGGGGGAAGAGTTTCGATTTGATTTGCGGTATAGGACCGAACGCGCAGGCAGAGGGAGAGCCGCCGAGGCTCAAGCGCTCGCGCACCCTGCGCGCCTTCGCCAATACCCACGCTGGGCCAGGGCTGGACCCGGCGCCGGCCTAGGCCCAGAGCGTATGCCGAGCGCAGCTCACTCGTTTCCAAGGCAGCGTCTCCTCCGAGCCCAAACCTGCCTCTAAGGCAGGCCGTAGGCAGGGGAGGGCACCGGAGGCTGCTCAGTCGCTCGCTCCCTCGCCCGCTGCTCGGCCCCGCTCCGTTCCCGCCACCCCTCACCAGTTCGGCGCGGCGGCAGCGCGGCCGCCAACTCCGGCCTGGATTCCTCCAGCAGCGCAGCCTCCGCAAAGTGCGGATCCTCCTCAGCCTCCTCCTCGGCCTCCGAATCAGAGTCCTCCGGCCGCTGCAGAGGCAGCAACACCCCCCACAGCTCATCCACGGCCGCCCCGCGCCGCTGGCCGCGCACCGCCATGCCGCTTCCGCTCCGCGCCCTCCCCCGGTACTCCTCCGCCCGCCCCCGTCCCGCCCTGCCAGGAGCGCGCTGCCAGGCGGCCACCTCGGGTGCCGGCTCAGTGCGGTCTCGCCTCCTAGACCTCCGCCCGGGCCTGGTGTAGGCTGTGGTCACGGGTGACGGGGCAGGGCTGAGGAGGCTCGGGAGGTGCGGGCCTGGCGGGCGAATTGCGGGAGGTGACCAGTAATGCACACGTGCACCGCGGGACACAGAACTGGCAACTGCGCTGCCACCTCTCTGGAGCGTAAGGAACGCGCTGGGCGTGGGCGGGGCTGAGCCCTGACCTCCAGCTCTGGCTTGGAGATGGTTTGTGCTCCTACGGTGGTGCCGTGCTGCAGAAACAGTGCATTTTTTAATAAACTGCATGACAATTCTGAGTCTTTACAGGACCCTGATGACAAGACCATGAAGCAGTAAAAGCGAATTTCCAGCATACCCTGCTACATTTCACTCAGCTGCTCCCTAAGTTGTATCAAGCTATGTACAACTGGCAAATAGTTTTCGGGAGGTCCAGCTGCTCATAGTTCTCTGTCTTGTGACTTCTGGCAGTTCACAGATCTGATTCGGTTTTGCTTTTTGTTCAACACTGTGGACCTTTGCCTTTTTCTGAAACTTCATCAAATGGTAGTTTCGTGTTTTCTTGCAGCTCATCAATGAAAATAGCAAACCACGTTATGTCTCTCCTGAAGGCCTCCAAGTCCTTTTCCACGGGGCTGCTTTCCATCACATTGTCCCCCAGTCTGTATTGATAGTGAGGATTATTCCACCCCAGGAGCAGAACCGTTATTGCTCCTTGGTGTCAATGCAGCCATCCTCAATTTCCTCAAGCAGTCTAAGAGGGCTTTACCAGTATGTCACATCGTGTGCTGTATATTAAGATACTAAGTACAGCATGTTGGACAAGCACAAGAAAGACAAACTTGATTCAAGTGGCTATGTACATTACATAGGACTGGCATTGCCAGGAATCACAGGATCACAGATGTCAGGGGTTGGAAGGGACCCAAAGAGATCATTGAGTCCAACTCCCCTGCCAAGGCAGGATCCCCTAGGGTCATCCACACAGGAATGAATCCAGGTGGGTTTGGAAAGTCTCCAGAGAAGGAGATTCCACAACCTCTCTAGGCAGCCTGTTCCAGGGCTCTGTCACCCTCACTCTAGAGAAGTTTCTCCTCATGGCAGGATAAAACCTCTGTTCCAGTTTGTATCCATTGCTTCTTGACTTGTTGCTGTGCATCACCCAAAAGAGCTTTGCCCCCTCCACACCCACCCCTCATTTATTTATAGACATTGCTCAGATCCCCTCTCAGTCTTCTCCAGACTAAACAGCCCCAGGGCTCTCAGCCTCTCTCCACAGGGGAGATGCTCAAGTCCTCCAATCATCCTCGTGGCTCTCCACTGGACTCTCTCCATCAGGTCCCTGTCTCTCCTGAACTGGGGAGCCCAAAATTGCTCACAGTATTCCAGATGTGGTCTCACTAGGGCCGAGTAGAGGGGGAGTTGTTAATCAGTGTATTATTTTTGCAGGGAGCATCCTGTGATTAGGTACATTGCTGACAATTTTCTTCTTTTGTGTAAGATCCTAGAAAACTGTCATTTCAGGGTGGATGTTAGGCTTTCTTGTAAAATCAATAAGCTTCTCTTCTCAAGGCTGTCAAGCAAATGGACACTAAATATGCTCCAACAAGCCCTTAACTGCTTTTCTTATGGGCAGTGTTCTTTATGGCTCTTTTATTTGTTATTCAAAGCACAATTGATTGCTTTTTAAAAGTAGACTAAGAAATACTTTCTGTGGTGTTGTAAGGCTTATTTCATCGGAAAGCTGGTAGCAGGAAGAGCGCTCTCATTCTTTCTTCCCAAGACCACAAAATGTTGGCAGCATGTGGCATGTATTTTTGCTTTACAGAATGGTGACTTCATCTGTAGGGTCAGGGTTCTTTGATCTTAACCACACTGTTGTAGTGCATTAAAAAACATGGTGGGAAAAAATTGTGTTACAAGTTTCTTTTCTATGTCTGAGGGAGGAGAAAGTAACCCAAACACACACACACACAAAAAAAGAAAAAAACAAAAAAAACAAAAAAAAAAAAACCCAAAAAACAAACACCACCCAGAAAAGGAAAAAAAACTTTCTGGATATAATGACTGCTGCTGCAGACTTTAAAAAGATATAACTATTTTTATAATTAAGTGTAAGTGTTCAGAGTTCTGCTTGAAAATATTACATTCATTCCCCAGGCTCCATGTCTCTCAGGAGAGAAATCCAGAGCTATTATATAATTCTCCAGGAATAGATGAAACCTCCCTTAACAGTGTTTTGTAGTGAATAATACTTTACAGTGCCATTTCTGAAACAGTCTCTATCTTGGTGGATTATTTTAAAAATAAAATAAAAAGAAATTGTGCATTAGCCCAGTATGTTCCAGTAATGACAAGGCTAAGGAAAATAGGAAAACCAAATGTAAAGGGTTAACCCTCCCGGGTCAGGGGAATGGTCTGAACCTGACCCCACGTTTGCTCGACCCCAGGTGTAGTGTTCAGCCCACTCCCACTTCCTGTCTGGACCCCCCTATGTGAACAGGTGAACTTCCTGTTTTCTTCCCTTCTCCCTTCTCCCACCTCGTGGCTAGCCTTTACCACGCGATGGGCACCTCCTCGGACCCCTTTTTTGTACCTTTTTTATACCTTGTTACCCCTTCTCTATA
>VWYK01076630.1:0-15409 GCA_013399775.1 Semnornis frantzii
ATCTAACTCTACTAAATCTGGTGGTAAACCATGTCACTCAGCAGTGCATCTCTGCATCTCTTAAAACCTTCCAGGAATGCTGATTCTACAACCTCCCTGGGGAGGCTGTTCCAGTTTTTCAGAACCCTTTCAGCAAAAAAAAATGTTTCTTCTAACATCCAATCTAAACCTCCCCTAGTGCAACCTGAGGCATTCTTGCCTTGAAAAACTAAGAAGCAGTGTCCAGAGTCTGTCTATTTCTTTCAGTGGACATATAATATTTATATCTACAATTTCACTGTATTGCCAATGATGAATGGGGCTCAAATTTAAGAGGATTTACAACATAGTTTGCAAACTAAATAGGATATTTACTTTTATCTCATCCATTCATCCTAGTTGTGCCACAAACCTGTGACGGCATATTTATATCCCTCATATTTGTCACTCCCCTGAGCTGCAGTTTACCCTTTGAGTAGAGGAGTTCAGCTATTTAAAGGAAACCTAGACCATCTGTCACATACCCTGCTCTTGCTGACAAGTTTATCTGATGATCCACTGGAGACAGACCAGATCGGAAGCTCTGGCAACCCAAGGCTTACGATCTTGTCACTGGAGGCCATGCACAACAGGTGCTTCGTAATATACTGTCTCTGGTCTAATAGGTTAGGGGGGATTTGGTGGAGTTCTTCCAACCCCATCATTCAAATATCTGTTTGGTCAGTACAGAATATTTATGGGATCATTCGAGAAGGAAGAAATGACAGAATTTTGTTCGATATTAGGCCAACTGCAAGCTGGAGATAAATAAAATACAGCAATTAGTGTTTCAGGGCTTCTGAGGTGTATGGAAAAGGAAAGCACCTTGAGTTCTCCATGAGCAAATGATCGTCGGCAGGGAAAAAGAGAGGTTGAAACCAGGTACCCAAATGTATTCAGTTATTGGCACACTTTGTGCCCCATGGTAACACATCTGGTCTCTAGCTCATGCTTCAGAAAGCTGTGGGTCTTCAGAACATTCTGTGCTGTCCTGGCCAGGCAACATGCTCCAAACATCTTAGCTGTAGGGGTTAATCAACTGCTACCCTTCCAGACAAGCTTTATTTTTAAAGCTTCATTTTTAAAGCTTCTTTTCACACATTCTTAAACCAAACCAGGTTTGTTTGGTGGTGGATACTTCTCACTAACAAAGTACCGTTACTCTTACAGGATGTGGCCCATCATAGATTCCAAATCATTCCTTAATAGTTGTGCAAACTTTTACCTGGGACATCCCAGGCTCATTTGACTTCTGCAGTGCTTCAGCATTAGCAGATGGCCCAAACCATACAGTCAGAGCTTACTCCCACTCCCAGATGGGTTAGGTTCCTCAGGGAAATCAGGAGCAAGGAGCCAGTTTCATACCTTCTCCCCAACAGCACGCTTGATCTGTGAGAGGATTTCTCTGTTGTGCCCTTTTATCCAATAATCCTTCCTCCTTTGCCTCTGAACAGGAGATTCAATAGTAATACTGGACTACAGGCGGAAAGGCAAGTGAGTCATCTTCTTCGAGCCAAACAACCTCTCCATGGATGCTGAAGCCATGAAGCAGAGGAAAATAAATGCAGCTGTGATAAATCCTTTCTCCAATGTGTTGCCACTTCTGGTGAAGCCATTATGTCATGAGACATATGGAAAACTGATGGAAAATATTGCTTGCCTCTTACATGGTAACTCAGCAACTGCTATAAATAAGAAAATTGTCTTCATCTGTTGACACGGACTCCTCATCTCTTGCACAATGTACGTGAGGATGTGCCCATCACTGGTAAATGAACTCCCTCATGAGCTTGGCACCACTTTGTAAAAGACTGGTGAGTGCAAGCCAGCTCATGTTTGGATTGCCCTTCACCAAATCTGGAAAAAATTAAGAGGAGGGGTAATTTTAACAGTGCTGTGACTTCCAAGCTAGCTAGATAACAAATTGGGCTAACAAGGATTGTAATTAGCGATGTCTGCTCAGAGAGTTCACCATGAAGCCAAGTTCTTCTAATGAGAAACATGCTAGAATATTAATATGCATCATATCTCACCTCCATTCTAACAGGAAATGTAAATGCAAGGCTTTCTTCCTTTTTCTTGGTTTCAGTTAATCTCGCAGCAAAAGTAACCTAATTATACTGACTGTATGATTGCTTTGACAGAAAGCATGTTAATTTAAAGCACCGTTTAACATAAAGCTGCGTGCCATATAATTACACTGCATTCACATGTTTACTAATCTTGCTCAATATAGTTGATTTCTGTTATTAGCCTCAACATCTCGTTAACATCTAAAACACCGGAGATTTGCTTTTCAAGCCACAATAAACAGGCAAACCCAACAACAGCATAAGTGTTCCTTAATGGTCAATGTGAAAAAGAAAGATCTCTGTTATTAGCCTTGCATTTAAATGAGGATTTGAAGCTAGTTGCAGTACTTAAATGTCTTCATTGCCAAAACCCCTGGCTTAGAGCTGCTGTGCACACAGTTCACCGAGGTGTTATTTTCAGCTTTCGAATGCCACTGGAGCTTAGTGAAAACGAAACACATTGTAAGCTGCCTGTGGGCAATAAAAATAAAGCGTGTATACATAAGGCTGTTCTTGTCACATGTTAAGCACCTGATAAAATTCTAGTCTGGAAAGTTAACACACTAGGGCTAGACCGTAAACTAAGTTAACTCGATGAAAGACGTGCACGTATTCAATAGTTCCCAGTTTATCTACATGACACACTCCACCTAACTTTGTAAGGGCAATGGAAGCAGCTACACCACCCCCAGCCTCCCTTTTCCTATGAACTTAAAGGAGAACGTGGAAGGAATTTAGCTGAAAAAATGCTGGTCAAAGGAAATTTTTCAGAAAAGAGGATAGAAGGACAAAAAGGAAGTGAATTAGAGAAGAGCAGAACATTCAGGAGACTCCATGTACAAGTTTGTTGGGTCTTTTTCTCTCTCTAGTTTTTAATTCTTTCATTTTGTACTGATAGTCCAGTGCAAATGGTTTAGATGTCAGAAACTGCAAACAAAGCCTGGTCCTGACACAGGGCGATAGTTCTTTCCACATCCGACCAGAGGACCATGGCATGTCTTGCCTTTGAATGCTCACACTAGGATTACCTCCAGGATCTGGCATGGTGACTGTCCTGCTGGCTCCAGGGATCTGAGAACCATGGCAGGGGTTGTTTCTTTGTTAAGGACTCAGAAGAGGCACTTCTCTTTGATATGTCCTGTCAAAAGCTGGCCTAAGAGTCTGGCTTCCAGTCACAGAATAACAGATTATTTGAGGTTGGAAGGGACCTCCAGACATCATCGAGTCCATGCCTCCCACCAAAGCAGGATCCCCTAGAGTAGCCCACACGGGAATGCATCCATGTGGGTTTTGAAAGTCTCCAGAGAAGGAGACTCCACAACCTCTCTGGGCAGCCTGTTCCAGTACTCTGTCACCCTCACTGTAAAGAAGTTTCTTGTCATGCTGAGGTGAAATCTTCTATGTTCCACTTTGTATCCGTTGCTCCTTGTCTTATTGCTGCGGAGCACCAAAAAGTGATTGGCCTCCTCCACTTGACACCTACCCCTCAGATATTTATATACATTGATCAAGTTTTCTCTCAGACTTCTCTTCCCCAGACTAAAGAGCCCAATGTCTCTCAGTCTCTTTTCATAGGGGAGATGCTCAAGTCCCCTCATCATCATTGTGGTTGTCCATTGGGTTCTCTCCAGCAGCTCCCTATCTCTCTTAAACTGCGGAGCCCGAGATTGGACACAGTATGGTATGGTCTCACTAGGGCAGAGCAGAGGGGGAGAAGAACCTCCCTAGACATGTGCATTGGGGAAACAATGAGGAACCCCTGCCCTGAAAACAGAACGGCTGGGATCCCATGTTTCCTTTGCTCCTTTCTCTGATGCCCCTGAAGAGCTGTGAGGAGGAAAGCATGCACTGCCATTTACAAACCAGCATGTTCAGGTGATTTCAAGAAGGCCTTACCGAGGCATTCTGAGCGAGGATCTGGCCTTTACAACATTTACACCAGATTCCTCTTTTCAGCCTATTTCTCTCACTGATTTTATTTTGGGCAAGTATACGAAGTCAGTCAGAACTGTTTATTTATAGCTGTAGATTTTCATGGCTGTATAAATTAGATGTTATTACTGAATGAGATGCCCGCCCACTCACCCAGTGCAGCTGCACAGGAATCCTTTCATGCTGCCCGACCGTACGCAGCCTCAATCTGGAGGAAAACAACATGCTTCCAGTCAGACCAAGGCACCGCTGCTTAAACCCTCGGGTGAAAAAACAGCAATTAATTTTTTCCACACAGCAGTGGGAATATGACAACCACAATTACCTAATATTATTTAGACCTACCACTTGCATTTGGCAAAGATAAAATGAAGGTTTAAATTCACCAGATTAAAAAAAAAAAAAAAAACAACCCAAAACTCAGAAAAAAAACAACTCTACCCAGAATAAATCCTATTCCTGCACTTTATGAGATTAAACAATCTTCTTTAGAGGGAGCAAGAGAAGTGGAGACAGTCAGGGGAAGTAAAACAAAAATTAGTTGTTATTAGAGCCAGAATATCCTCAGAAAATAAGGATTTGTCCCATATGCACATAGAGCTATTTCCAGCAGAAACAGCTGGAAAACCATATCCATCACTTTTAGGAGCTTTCATCTTAGCTCACACCTTTGTCATAGTTTACTCCCATAAAAAGCATAGGCAAATGCTCTGTCATTCCCTCCTCAGTTTCCCACACAAATTTCTTGGTTTCAATCTCTGCCAGACCTTCAGGGTCACAATTTGACCTCAATAACATAATTTAGGATTGTTCCAATCCTTCAGCAGAACTACTGAAGATTTACTTTGATGGATAAGGGGCCAGGATCTGGAAGTATGCATTTACATTTTACCAAAGTGCCTAAAATAGTTGCCGGCGAAGGCTGAAATTCAATTTGAGACCTTGCATTCACTTGGCAGAGCACAGAATTTAAATGTTTTGTGCCACTGAATCAGCCAGAGAGTCTCAGGAGTATTTGTAAGAGAAGGCTTAGAATCAACCATGAGAGCCAAACTAAGACCCGCTTCCCAGGCATGTGACTCAGTAAATGCTGGAAAAAAACCAAAACTGTATTCATTTATGGGTTTGTACTAATTTTTGTTAGTATGTAACCTTACTGCTTATCTGGCTACCTCTGAGGGAGAGGTATTGGCTGTGTGGATTCACGTGAATAAGCCCAATATCAAGTCACGCTTTGGAACTAAGGCTACAGCTAAGAACTGTTTGTGATTGAATGAATCATTTGGGAAAACAGCAAACAAAAACAATGACAGTAGGTCAAACATTGTAGCCAGTGGCCAAAACTTCCAAAATAAAATTTTGTGCCTTTTTGAAGCCTCCAGAGACTCTACCCTATAAAGAGTCCAATGCTTCTGAAGAGCAAATCTGAAGGTCTTTGGTATTGATATGCTTCAGTTTAACTTCCAGACATTGGTGTGTAAAAACACGGGTCTGAGTAAAAAACTTCAAGAATATGGCCCAATAATAGTTCTGAGCTATCCAATTTAATAACAGTATTTGGTGTTTCCAATGTCACCTTCTATCAGATGCTCTCAGAACATTTAAGCAAACATTTAAGTTCCTTTCACCTTCAGAGGGCAATTTCCCTTACTAACCAGAGAACAGCACACTTATAAGAAAACAACATCTCTTTCTACACCTGAGACAAACACACCTACCTCCTACAGTAAGGAGGACAATTTGTTTTCACTGTTGGGGAGGACTAAGTTTCTCAAGGAGAAGAGGTAAAACCCTACAAATATGTATCAACACATACCTGCTTTTTATTTTGATATGCTTGCTCAGATTTTTCTCAAGGAACCTCCTAGCAACCATCACCAATTGTCAGGTGAAAGGCACATTTGCCACTTAAAAGTTCACCTGTGACAATCACCACTTCTGTGTTTAGAAACAGGAGGCTTTCCTTCTGCTGCTTTTCAGCCTAGAAAACAGGAGGCTGAGAAGGGCAATCTTATAAATGCATAAAAATATCTAAAGGGTGGAATTCATGAGGACGGGGCTGGTCTCCTTTCAGTGGTGGCTAGTGATAGGACAAGGAGCTATATGTACAAACTAGAACTCAGGAGGTTTCACTTGAACTTAAGGAGAAATGTCTTGTCTTTGAGTGTCATAGAGCACTGGAACAGGCTGCCCAGAGAAGTTGTAGAGTCTCCATCTCTACGGACTTGCAAAACCTGCTTGAATGTTTTCCTGTTCAACCTGATCCAGGGACTGGACTCAATGATCTCCAGAGGTCTCTTCCAATGCCTAGCATTCTATGATTAGGATCAAAAACTCTGGTAGCAGCATCCCCTGGCTCTGATGCAGCACACAGGAAAGGGTTGATCAGTGATAAGTTCAGACCCCCAGTCTACAGAGTGTTGCAGAGACAGGTGACTGTACCCAGGCTCCTGCCTTAGCCAGGCAGAAGTCACCATTTCCATAGCAGAGGCAAGCAGCACATGTCCTTCCCTTACCGAAGGAGCTTACACCTTTGCAAGGACATGATGAGGGGTTACGGTGTGCCAACCAAAGTGTCAGTGCCAAAGCAGGAAATGAGGACACGTATAGGTAAGAAGAGGAGGTCCACACCTCAGTATTTGTTTCTGTCAGGCTTTTCTAGATTCTGACTGAACAGTTCTGGTTTGTTTTCTTTGGATCAAGTGCACCATCAGCAAGTCTGCTGATGACATCAAGCTGAATGGTGCTGTTGACACACCTGCAGGAACGCATCCATTCAGAGAAACTTAGAAAAGCTTAAGGAATGGACTTACGTGAATCACAGGAGGTTCAGCAAGGCCAAGTGCAAAGTCCTGGTACCTGGGTCAGGGCAAATCCCTGGTATCGATGCAATCTAGGGGAGGGCATCCCTGAGGAGACTTAAGGATACTGGTGGATGAAAATGTGGACATGAGCCAGCAATGAGCACTCACAGTCCAGAGGCCAACTATATCCTGGGTTGTGTCCAGAGCAGCCTGCCCAGCAGGTCAGCGAAGGGGATTCTGCCTCTCTGCTGTGCTCTGGTGAGCCCCCACCCTTCAGTGCTTTGGCCAGCTCTGAAGTCTGCAGTACAAGAAGGACATAAACCTCTTGGAGAGAGTCCAGAGGAGGCCACAAAAACAATTCAAGGGCTTGAACAACTCTGCTAGGAGAGTAGGCTTGAGAGAGTTGGGGTTGTTCAGCCTGGAGAAAGAGAAGGAAATCCCCATTGCAGCCTTTCAGTACTTAAAAGTGGCCTAGAAGGGAGATGGGGATAGACATTTCAGCAGGGCCTGTTATAGCCAGATAAGGCATGGTGGTTTTAAACTACATGGGGGAGGGCGCAGCATGACATTTTTTACACTGAAGATGACGAGACACTGCCCCAAGTTGTCCAGAGAGGTGGTAGATGGCCCATGCCTGGAAAACATTCTAGGTGAGGTTGTTTAGGGCTTTGAGCAACATGATCTACCTGATGTCCCTGCTTAGTGCAGGGGGGTTAGACTAGATGGTCCTCAAAGTTCCCTTCCAGACAAAACCATTCTCCGATGCAGTGCATCTGACTTTGAAAAGGAAGAAATATACCTCAAGGAAGGACTCCTGCTACTCCTGATCTCTAATACCCCAGGGGGAAAAAAAAAGAAAAAGGGCTAAACTTCAGCACTTTCGCTGAGTCCTGACGTTTTGATAATCGCAGTTTGGTTAATTACCAGCACGAGGCGGGGGAGGTCGGAGGAGGGGTTTGGGCTGCCCTGGCGCTCCCGAGGCTCCACAGCGCCACCTGGCGGCGCCGGGGGGACGGAGCCGCCGGGGGGACGAAGCCACCGCGGCCTCGCTCTGCGCAGGCACAGAACGGGCGCGGAACTTCCAGGGCAAACTCCGGGGCTGCTCGGCCGCCCTTAAGCGCAGAGAGGGGCTATGTCTCAGTCCAGGAAGCTGTCTCCTCTCCCCATCTTTGCGGCTTGTCACAGCGTTATATGGAGCCGGGGAAAAGCTGCTGCTGTGGGTTATTTCGCTATTATTATGTCACTGGTATTTCAGCTGTGATGCTGCAACTGGGGGTCGCTGCACCATTATGAACAGCGTTAATTAATATGTAATTACAGGATGCAGCATTTGGCTTTGCCACAGATGCAAGTGTGTTTACTCCTCAGGTATCAGTGGAGACTTTGGGCACAAAGCAAAATAATTTTCACTCATCCATCTGTGAATCCAAACCACCCCAAAGAAAACCCCACACTGCTATGTCACCTCACAGCAAATCAACATCATTTTGTTAAGTCAAAATCATAGGGAGAGTAAAGAGAAAGTTGGTTTTAATGGTCAAGATGTGCAAAGGAAAGAAACAAAAGTCAGAGCACATTATCCATAGTTTCAGGCTGTTCTTTTTTTCTTTTCCTCCCCCCGCCCCCCCCCTTTTTTTTTTCCACTTTCTTTCCTTTAAAACAGATGTTGCCAAATAGTTCTGACCTTGAATCACACATACTTCAACCTTCTGAGGAACAACCCCCAGGCCCTAAAGCATTACATCGCTAAAGCAGCCTCCTTGTCCCTAGCTGCCAAACAATAGCCATTGTTTCTGTAGAATCTAGCCAAAATTAATATGATGTGCAACTGCCTTCCTGCAGTTGTCTTTGCAAAAGTACTTAGAAGTTCCATAGATGACCCTATGAATGCTTTATGGCACAAAGAAACAGCACTAAAGGAGCAGAACATCTTGAGAAGCATGTAGAAAGTCCTATTCCACCCATTCCAAGTGTAAGAAAGTGGTAAGGGTTAGAAGATAAAATAAGCCATAGGAGGCAGAGTTATGTTAAAAGACAGTGAAGTGCTTATGTGAAGCAGCTGGTTTTGTGTTGTTGTGTAAGCAAAATGAATCTCAATCATTGGAGTATTCTGTCCATGCGCTCCTATCGCTAAATCTTATGCATTGTTGAATAGGTGGTTGTGTGATTGCACCTTAAATGGTGCTTTTATGCAGCTCTGATTCTAGAAAGATGTTGCAAAGAAGGAGCTACTTCAGCCCTCTCTGTTTTTCTTCTTTAGCATTTTTTCCCTTTCTTCTGCTTCATATACAACCTTGCCAACGTAGCTTCTCAAAGACACAAACATCGGTTTGAATGAATGACTGTTTGTGGGGGAATGGCTACTCCTCCTGGCTGGGGAAAGAAATGATTTGAAGATGAAATAGCAGGAAATCACAGGGAACACAGACACTGATAAATAGACAGAGCCCGGAGGTTATGGGTAGTCTGCAATGAACTCAAAACTCTGCAGAAAAGCAGATGGAGGGGAAAAAAACAAAAGGGAAAAGAAAAATGGGAGTTATTTCAAAGTGCCTCCTTAATAACTGGATTTATTTCCTACCTGTAGTTCAAAACACACTAGCAAGGGATCAGCTTAGCTTTTCTGCTTTCAACAGGCCAGGTGACAACAGAGACATTGTGCTGGTTTGAGGCTAATTGGAATATTTTAATGAGAAAAATTAGATCATTGGGTGTGAAAAGAAAATAATAATGAGGTCTGTATCAGTAATTGGATTGCTGAGGGATATAAAAAGTCAAAATATAAACAAAGTTCTCATTCTGTGCCTTCGGACTTCACCTTGTTAACTTCTCTGCCTGAACCTGTGTAACTCAATCTAATAATTTCCTTCTAACCTCTTACTGGATCTGATATCTCATCTCTGATCTCTGCAACTAATCAGCTGAGCTTTAGGGGGGTTTAATTGGTTGTCTGCCTGAGATAAGGGAGGTGGGAAAGGAGAAGAGGGTTAGCTGAGAGTCCTCCTGAGCAATTTCCTTGTCTAGAAGGGATTTTTTAATTTCTGTATTACTTTTTTGTATATAATTGTAAATATTTGTAAAGATGGTGTATGTATATATGCTTGTAAAGTTGTGCTATGCTATAAATATAGCTTCATCTTAACTTCCAAGCCATCTGAGTTAGCCTGGTGAATCCAAGTGTGTGTGTGGGAAATTCCCAATCCACCACAGGCATCTTTGTCAGCCAGTGGAACTTTACATCGTTGCTTGTACTGTACATTTCCTGATCTAAAGAACATTCGTTTTCCATCAGTAGCACGTTTATCTGATCAACAAAGCAAACCACGGATGAGATGGAGAGCTGGGCAGAGAGGAATCCAATGAAGTTCAAGGGCTAGTGTAGTAACCTACACCTAGGAAGGAGCAATCCCCCATACCAATACAGACTTGCAGTTGATCTGCTGGAAAAACAGCTCTGTGGACAAGGGCCTGGGAGTCCTGATGGACAAATTAGTGATGAGCCAAGAAGGCCAGTGGTACCCTGCAGTGCATTAAGAGGAGTGTGGCCAGCAAGTCAAGGGANTAATTCCAAACCTGCCTGGATGCAGTCCTGGACAACCTGCTCCAGGTGACCCTGCTTTAACAGCAGGAATAGGACTGGATGATCCTCAAATGTTCCTTCCAATCTCTGCCATTCTGTGATTCTATAAAAAGACAAATACACAGCACATTGTAGATTGTTTTAAAGTTTGACTTTCAAATTTTCTTTCACATTTGTGCTTCTGGTCATTCTGCTTAGTCATCCTGAATGACAGCTCTAACACTGACACAAATTTAGAGCTGAACTTTGACCTAAGTGTCAAATCAAAGGGTGTAGGAAAAAAACCCAACCAAAACAAGGCAGGCTGAGAAAAGTTACCTCAAGAATGTCAGATGAAAGATAGTGTTTTAAGAATGTATGTTGAAGCACAGTTTGAATTTCTGGCGAATACTGGAGATGATAGTTCTATGTAACACTCTCCAATTGCAACATATTTACTAGCCACAGCATGTTTGTTGCTAACAAAATGTGGCAGATGTCTGCTATAGTGGGCCTCTGTTCAGCCATTACTGGCTATGTGATAAATGATCTGCGGTGTTAGAGAAAAACAGCAGAGAAACACTGGGCGAAGGGGAAAGAAAGAAAAACACCCAAAAGAAAGAAAAAAACCCCAAACTTCAAGCAAGGCCAGACTGTGGGAAAGACTCACTTATGCTTGCTTTACATATGATCATCCCTTATAAGGAAGAAAACAGTGACCCACTGGTCATGTAGTGACATATGCAGTGACAATGCTAGTGCTGTTCAGAGGCATCCCCCAGGTTCTGTCCCTAGTGACGTGCCTGTACACTCATTGTGAAAGTATGTTCCACTGAACATACAGCTGCAGTGACTTCCTCCTTGGGGAAGCCATCACCTAAACATCTAGGGAAACAAGCACATGGGTCTATGGATGATCGCTTGAACCCACACAGTACAAGCTCTTTCCAAGAGCTGAAGGAAAGGAAGCAGTGCAGGAGTCGTTCCATGAGCGTGCTGTTGTCACCAGCTGGAAAAGGAAAAACCCAAACAAAGCAGTCACAAGGGAAATGAGGCCAATCTGGTCATTAAACCTACAGAAAAATGCATTTCCTTCTAGAGGCAGCCATGCCTCTTAGGAGTTTCTGGCTTGTTTTGCTTAATCAGTGGGGTTTGGAGTTTCCCAGTTCACTCTGAAAGCACTCCTACATTCCCTGCCTGTGCCTCTGAGTGCTGTCTCCTGTTGTCCGGTGAGAAAGACATTTTTAACAAATTGATAAGGTGCAATTTTCCCATGCAGACACTATCAGGCAAGCAGAGCACTGTGTGGCATGCTACAAGTGAAAAAATGTGCTTACACTCTCTTCTGACTTGGACTAGTCCTCCAGTCCCTCCTCCCTCCTTGTCTCAGGGTCAGAGCCAGACAGAAACATCTCCCAGGCTGCAGCATTGGAACTGCTATAGCAAATGCCAGATGCAGTCTCCTGCCTTGGATTTAGTCCATTTGCACACCTACTTTTACTGAGAGGAAGTTTCAACAAAGCAGGAAAAAACAGTAGCTGAAGAAATAAAAATGAAGCCATCGTACCAAGTCTCAACAACAAGCTGACAAAACCCATGCACCCTATCTTGTGTATTGCCTTACATGCCCTGAGGAGCAATCAGCAGAGCATAATTTCACCCAGACAGACTGAGATTGCCTGAGACCTGGTCTTGTAATGCAAGGCATGCTCAAGTTGAGATTCACAGGGGAGCGTTTTCCTGTGGGAAAGCGAGGGGCAGCAGGAATTCACCAACTGCTAACATACCATTCCATGAAACACCTAAAGCCCCCAGAGAGTTCAAAACAAGATTTAGAGTCATAGAATTGTTTTGGTTAGAAGAAACCTTTAAGATCATTAAGCCCAAATGTTTACCTACCACTGCCAGGTTACCACTATACCATGCCCCTCAGCACACCATCTACACACCTTTTACATCCCTTCAGGGATGAGGACTCCACCACTTCCCTGGGAAGCCTGTTCTAGGGCTTGGCAATCATTTCGATAAAGACATTTTTCCTAATGTCCTACCTAGACCTCCTCTGGCTCAACTTTAGGCCATTTCCTCTTGTCCTTTGCTTGTTACTTGTGAGAAGAGACTAACCCCCACCTTACTGCAGGCTCCTATCAGGGAGATGCAGAAAGCAAGAAGGTTTTCCTCCAGCCTCCTTTTAATCCAGGTTGAACACAATGCCAGTTCCATCAGATGCTTATCACAAGATTTGTTCTCTAGACCCTTCACCAGCTTTCTTGCCTTTCTTTGGAGATGCTCTGGCACCCCAGTGACTTTGTAGTAAGGGCCCCAAAACCAAACTCAATATTTAAGAGGCAGCCTCACCAATGCTGAGTACAAGAAGACAATCACTGCCCTAGTCCTGCTAGCCACACTATTGCTGATATGCACCAGGATGCTGTTGGCTTTCTTGGCCACCTGAGCACACTGCTCATATTCAGCTGCTGTCAACCATGACCCCCAGGTCACAGTATCACAGATCACAGTATCACAGATGTTAGGGGTTGGAAGGGACTTACGTAGATCATTGAGTCCAACCTCCCTGCCAGAGCAGGACCAGACAATCTAGTTCGGGTTGCACAGGAACGCATCCAGACAGGTCTTGAAAGTCTCCAGAGAAGAAAACTCCACAACCTCTCTGGAGGGCCTGTTCCAATGCTCTGTGACCCTTACAGCAAACAAGTTCTTTACTGTGAGGTTGGTGGAACACTGCAACAGTTTGCCTGGGGAGGCAATTTGTGTCCCTTCCCTAGAGATATCCAGAGTGAGGCTCAACAGGGCTCTGTGCACCCTGGTCTAGCTGAGGATGTCCTTGCTGACTGCAGAGGGGGTTGGACTAGATGAGCTTCGGAGGTCCCTTCCAGCCCAGACCATTCTGTGATTCTGTGAATGGACAAAACACATTGCTCCTAGCTGTGTTGCACTGATTTCAACCTCGAGCCAGGTTGCTCTTAGTCAGTGGATTCAAATATCATAATTGACAATTCTTCCTGTGCCAAAATAATAATGAGACATAAAATGGGATTTAGATGTTCTCACTCTTTTACTTTCATCCAGACTCTGAGGAAACAAATAGCTTCTTCACACCCCCACAGTAAGGTATTTTGAAATAAAAGTGCACCTTAGATACCAGGTTCAGTTTTGTGCTCCTCACTACAAGAAGGACATTGAGGTGCTGGAGCATGTCCAAAGAAGGGCAATGAAACTGGAGACAAGTATGGAGAACAAGTCTTATGAGAAGTGGTTGACAGAACTGGGGTTGTTTACTCTGGAGAAGACAAGGCTGAGGGTAGACCTTCTTGTGCTGAAAGGAGGTTGTAGAGACATGGCAGTTGGTCTCTTCTCCCAGATAACCAGCAATAGTATGAGAGGAAACAGCCTCAAGTTGCACCAGCAGAGGTTTAGATTGGATATTAGGAAAACTTTATTTACTAAAAGAGTGATTAAACATTGGAACAGGCTGCCCAGGGAAGTGGTGGAGTCCTCATTCCTGGAGATGTTCAAAAAACTGTGTAGACATGACACTTCAGGATATGGTTTTGCAGGCATGGTGGTGTTGGGCTGATGGTTTGAGGAGGTCTTTTCTAGGCTTAAGCATTCTATGAAGACTGAAATTGTGGAACATGCACTTGTAATAGTCATGTACAAATGACATCAAAACTTTTTCCCCCCTCCAGTTTAGCAGAACTTTCATCTTCTACTGGTATAAGGTTATGCCTGATAGTCTACATAAAGTGGTCATTACCCAATACATCATTGCGTATGGCTGTCTCCTTAGATATGCTTCACCCACCTTGGACTGTGTCATTGAGTGAGTCCATTTTACTTGCATGTTCAGTTTGCTGTTTTGGGGTTGGGAATTACAGCACGAGGTAGCACTCTTTGGATCACTGCAGTGAATACTGCACTGCACAATGAAGTGTGTCCAGCAGGTCTAGGGAGGTTCCTCTCCCCCTTGAACACCAACCATATTTCCCTTGACTCTGAGAGAAACACCTATTTTGCCTGTCCTGGGCAATCTTTTATATTCCTCTTAGAGCCTAGAGCATTTTAGAACCTAGAGGAGTCTGCATTTTGTTAAAACTGATGGAAAGAAATGAGTCCTACTCACCAAGCATGATTTCTAATACCATTTGTCTCTCATTGTGTCAAATTCACATCACAATGAAATACAAGTACCATAGATTAGTTTTGTACTGGAGGCTTTTCACTAGCTATTCCATTCTGGTGCTCTGAAAATGCTTGTAATGAAATCTGACAGACACAAGAAATTACTTAACATGAGGCTTGCACAACACAGAGCTCCTGAGAGAGGCCAGAACAGCAGATACTCCCATGTCAGGCTTCTGTTTCTCAATGAACAGTGACACAGTAAAATGGAGAGAAAGCTGCAAGTTCCTACAAACCAAATCCTCTCTCTGCATTCCCAATTTCTGTGAGTACTCTGTGGTGAGACCAAAAATAGGACAGAGGCACCTAGAAAGCACTGTATTACTTCACAGCCTTCGAGTCAGCTTTTCAATGGATTTTTTTCCCCCTTTGTTGAAATTATTCAATGAACCTAAACGAGCATTTCTTATTAAAAGCTTTAAGAAGTGATTGAAAAAAAACACAGTGGTGTAGGGACAGGAGTTGGAACTCTGCATAATTGCACCAGTACAGGTTAGGGGTTGGCCTGCTAGAAAGCAGCTTCACAAAAGACCTTGGAGTGCTGGTGGACAAGTTTGCCATGAGCCAGCAGCACACCCTCGTGGCAAGAAGGACAGTGCTATCCTGGGATGCAATAAGAAGAGTTTGGTCAAGGGAGGTTTCTCCAGAAGTACTTTGGCCTAATGAGGCCACATATGGAGTACTGTGACCAGTTCTAGGTTTCTCAACTAAAGGGAGAACTACTAGAGAGAGTCCAGCAGAAACTACTTAGAGGGGTCTGGAGCACCTCTCTGATGAGGAAAGGCTGAAAGACCTGTGACTGTTTAGCCTTGTCCCAGTTT
>VWYK01076630.1:15623-28752 GCA_013399775.1 Semnornis frantzii
GGATACTGCACACTGACTGGAGTGAGGATACTGCACACTGACCAGAATGGGGATACTGCACACTGGAAGTTTAAAGGGAGATTCTATTTACTGGTGCATATATCTGAAAGGCAATCAGGTAGAATAAGTACATTCACAGGACAGGCCACATCCATGGCACCAAGATCTGTTGGGCCCAAAAAGGTCTTTTAGAATCCTCTACCCCTTCCACCTTCAGTCGACCTGAGGGTAGGCTGAAACTGCCCTCCCCAGCTGAGGTTACAAGCCCTCAGCAGGCTGCATGACACAGCTCACAATTCCCTGCCAGTCAGGAGCCATCTCCCTGACTCAAACCATGAGGTAAGAAGGAACATGGGGGAGAAAAGTGAAGGAAGGCAGGAAGGAAAAGGAGAAGGGTCTCAGCCAGGCACTGCCTTATAAGCTATAACACTGGACAACAAAATAGAATAACAATATTACAATATCCTGGGACAACCAGGTCCATCCCCCTGGGATAGGCCTCAGCCTATGGTTTTCTTAAGGGAGACCTGGCACCCCTCAAACTACCACAAGCCTAGAGAAGACCGAGATGGGATCTTATCAATGCTTATCGCTATCTAAAGAGCAGGGGTCAAGAGGATGGGGACAGGCACTTCAGTGATGCTCAGTGGCAGGACAAGCAGCAACAAGCACAAACTGGAACACAGGAGGCTTACTCTGGACATGAGGACCAATTTCTTTCCTTTGAGAGTGTTAGTGCACTGGAAGAGGTTGCCCAGGGAGGTTGTGGAGTCTCCTTCTCCCAAGATTTTCTAAACCCTCCTGGGTGTGATCCTGTGCAATCTACTCTGGGTGACCTTGCTTTAGGCAGGGAGTTTGGACTAGATGATCTCCAGGGTGAAGGACTGGAAGAGATCTCTGTGATTCTATGTGATGGACAGAAAAATATTTTAACACTAGAACTAGCGACAAAGATTTACTTTTTATTCCATATTTGGTGCCTTTACTTTCTTCTCTTACTATCTCCTGCGTGTCACATATACTCACAGCACTCTTCCAGTGGTGAGGTTGCAGTGGCAACACAGACAGCACCCCTGGCCTGCAACAGAAAGTGAGCTGCTATTTATGCCATGAACATCCTGTGCCACTTAAAGACATCGAGTTGCTTGGCTGGGTGGTTTTTCTTCCTTTTAAGTGATACATGTTTTAGAAAACAGGCTGTCTTGCTCAAAATGCCAAGCAACTCCATAATGACTCAAAGGGAGGCAATATAATGAGCAGTCATCTTTTTAGAGGCGACAGCAACAGCGCCCGATGCAGTATAATTGCTGCTGTCACAAAGGTGGCTGTGTAAGCAGGGATGCTTAGGAGGCACCCTGCTGGCTGTCTGTTGTTTGAAAGTTCCTGTGGTTTTGTGTGATTTCTTTTTTGAGGGGACACACACCTTTCATCTTCTCTGTAAAAGCAACGGTTTGACTTTAAAACAGAGCTTGGCAGGTGGTTCAGCTTACCAGTGACCAAACTATTGTCTCTTAGAGTAGTTGATATCAGAAAAGAGCAAAGAAAACATGGAGATAAAGCCTGAGAATTATTAAAAATATTCTATGTCCAAATTCCTGTGGCTCTTTGTGAAAGCACAGCCACAGCAAGAGAGAAGCAGACAATGAACTTAGAATCATAGAATCATAGAATAATAAGGTTGGAAGGGACCTCAAGGATCATCCAGTTCCAACCCCCTGCCATAGGCAGGGACACCTCCCACTAGTACAGGTCACTCAAGGCCTCATTCAACTTGGCCTTGAACACCTCCAGGGAGGGAGCAACCACAACCTCCCTGGGCAACCTGTGCCAGTGTCTCACCACCCTCACCATAAAGAACTTCCTCCTGACATCCAGTTTAAATCTCCCCTCTGCCAGTTTAAACCCATTGCCCTTAATCCTGTCATTACAAGACCTTGTCAATAGTCCCTCCCCAGCCTTCCTGTAGGCCCCCTTCAGATATTGGAAGGCTACTATAAGGTCTCCTCAAAGCCTTTTCTTCTCCAGGCTGAAGAGCCCCAACTCTCTCAGCCTGTCCTCATAGCGGAGCTGCTGCAGCCCTCTGATCATCTTCGTGGCCTCCTCTGGACCCGCTCCAACATTTCCATGTCCTTACTGTGCTGGGGGCTCCACAACTGTACACAGTACCCAAAGCAGTTTATCTATCTGGATTATCCACTGCCACCTCAAATAGGTTTATAGGATCACTGGTTGAGAATTGGGTTGGAAGACATTCAGATTACCAGTGTAATTCAGCAAAGTTTTATAAGGAGGTCATCTAGACCAACCTTCTGCTAAAGCAGAGGCAGCTATGAACATGGGAGTTTTAAAAAGCAAATCTCCCAAGTAATTTTGTTTAAATCTTAACCACCACTTACAACTGGAAAGCAGCCTCCTCCTCATGCTTTTGAAGACAATTGTGTCTTGATTTTCTCTTTTTTTTCCTTCTTTTTATTTTTAAATGCAAGGATGTTTATTTAGAGATGACAGAACAAAAAGCTTTCCCATCATCTGGTACCCAGTGAAGAAGGCAAGAGAACAACCAATCTTTCTTGGTAAACAGCCACATTGGCATGTGGTGAGAATGGAAATGCCCATATCTGGCTTACACCAGTTACCTCCAGGGAACACATGTAAAAGCTGCTATTGCCTTCTGGGTGATGGTTTTACCACATGGAATTACAATGATGTAAGCCCAGACCGAGTATGCTCATAATCAGTCTTACAAATCTGGTTGAAAGATGTGTCTGGAGAGGCATTGTTGACGAGCAGCTATAGTTTAACTGAGACAGTACCATGAACAAGAAGTAGCAGAAGCACTCAGAAAAAAAAAAACAAAACAAACATTTCTTCCCCAACCCAAACTCTTTGCTTGCAGGTCTGATTCAGTTTGCCATGCTCTTTTGTTCACATGCAGCAAACTTGCCTTTAAGACAAAGGAGAGCTTAAGAGTTCCCAGGAAAGAAAGTGGCTCAACAACAGAGTAATAAAAAGCTGAGGAAGTTCACATCATGTGCTGAGCTCTGATCCAAATGTCTACTCAGGAGGCAAGCGAAAGCACAACTTGATGAGTTAGGAAGTTGCTGCCCCAAACTGAATTCTCAGGTGCCCATCAGATGAAAAAAAAAAATAATAATTGTGAAGGAAAACACAGGAAAACATCAGGAAAACAAGGACTATATTTGTAGTGGATGTGGAGCAATCTTCCTAGCAAAGAGCATTTACCTCATATATTGAGTCACTTTCCCAAAGCTTTACTAAATTAATTGTAAATACACCTCTTAAAATACCAGAATTGCATTGGCAAGGGAAAGACACAGTGATCCAAAAGGTCTTTGCTATCTCTAGTTACCATGACCTCAAATGGACATGCTTAGAAATTTCTAGGGAGGAATGTGTGTTAACACTTACATGAGGACATGAGCCCCTGGGGAGATGAATGTGTAATAGCTCCAGCAAGGAAACATCATCTAACCAGTCAGGAATGAACAGTTACTGTACACAGAGCCAGTATTAGTCCAGTTGGGCAAGTTCTTGTTTTTCTCTCTTAAAAAAAAAATTTAAAAAAAATCATGGAATCATAAAATTGTCAGGGCTGGAGGGGACCTCAAGGATCATCTATCTCTAACCCCCCTGCCGTGGGCAGGGACACCTCGCACTAGATCAGGTTGCTCAGAGCCCCATCCAGCCTGGCCTTAAAGACCTCCAGGGATGGGGCTTCCACCACCTCCCTGATAACCACCAGCAGCCTCCCAGTGTAACCCAGGTGATCAATTTCAACTAGGCTTTCTATCCCAGTTAGCCACAAACCTCCCAGACTGAAAATCTCGTTCAAGTTCAGATTAACAGTTTAATTCAGCAGTATTTTAAAACCAAATCTTAAAAAAGAGTGTTATCACTACCAGACAAGCAAATGTTTGTTTTGGGAAGAAATTGCAGCAGGTATTAAATGTTTCTAAGTACACCTGACCTCCAAATAGTTGAGACATCTTCAACTAGAATAGGCCCAAGACAACCTGATCTGGAATGTTTGGGTTGGAAGGATTCCTTGAAGGGCATCTGGTCCAACCTCCTCACAGTGAGCAAGTACATCTTTGGCTAGAGGAGGGACATCCTCAGCTAGAATAGGCCCCTCACCCTATCCCTACAAGCCCTTCTGAACAGTCCTTCCCCAGCATTCCTGTAGGTCTCTTTCAGATACTGAAGTGTATGCATCTGCTCCCCACAGACTGTGTTTCCATACATGCAATGCTTGTCTAAAACATAGCCTGAATGTTTCTTAAAAACATCAGTCTGAGAGGCCACACAATGCAACTGCATACCAGCAAGAAATTTCAGTGTATATCCCTCCTTTAACCTGTTGACAACACCACACATAGAGCTGAATACACATTTACCAACCTTGCTAAATTGGGAACTAAGTTAGAATCATAAAATCATAGAATGGTAAGGTTGGAAGGGACCTCAAGGATCATCTAGTCCCAACCCCCTGCCATAGGCAGGGACACCTGCCACTAGTACAGGTCACTCAAGGCCTCATCCAACCTGGCCTTGAACACCTGCAGGGAGGGAGCAGCCACAACCTCCCTGGGCAACCTGTGCCAGTGTCTCACCACCCTCACCGTGAAGAACTTCCTCCTAACATCCAGTCTAAATCTCCCCTCTGCCAGTTTAAACCCATTGCCCCTTGTCCTGTCATTGCAAGACCTTGTCAATAGTCCCTCCCCAGCCTTCCTGTAGGCCCCCTTCAGATACTGGAAGGCTACTATAAGGTCCCCTTGAAGCCTTCTCTTCTCCAGGCTGAAGATCCCCAACTCTTGTAGTTTTGCAAGGAACTGCTACAGAATTGAACTTAATAACTCATTTTCTCAGGAACACACAAAGTTTGAAATGACAGTTTAATAAATGTAATATGAAAGATTTTTCTCTGTCATTATGAAAATTCTCATGGATTAAAAAAGAAAACAAAACACAAACCACCTGACAGTTTTTCCGAGCTGGTTATGCAGATAAAAGTTTCTCCCATCAGTGAAATGCAACTTGCTCTGGCAGGGGTGTTGGAGTGGATGATCTTTCAAGGCCCCTTCCAGCCTCTGTGATTTTAGAGTGCCATTCCTCTGTGTAGAGGAGACAGTGAGCACCTGTTCCTAAAAATCTAACAGCTTTGTGTCCTTAATTAAAATAACTCTGTAGTGGATTACAAATGTTTCTACAAGGACCCTGCCAAGCCTAGAAACATCTTAGTGCCTACAGTATTACCATTCAAGAAAAGGAATTCCTAAAAAGGGATTATTGCTTTTCTGCCTCTCAAAACAGAATTCTTGAAAACAAATTAAATAAATAAAAAAGGCACACACACACACAAACTCCAATCCCCTGGCATTTGCCCAACTGTAGGTTGGAAATAAATGATGAATTTGCAAAATGCAAGTTCTTGCTGTGTTTTGGGAGCTGGAGCTCAATGTGCTGCCCTTGATGTGACGCTGGGCTCCTCTGCACCTGTTTCATACTGTACATACTTGGAATTTTTCTGTATTCTTTGTAATTTCAAAGACAGGAACACAAACATCTCTGCTTTTTCCTGAGATGACTGTCTCCGTGGTTTCTTTTTCGTGTGTGTGTGTGTGTACATGCATCAGTGAAACTTCCTAGACTTAAATAGTGTTTTCTCTCGCCAGAAGCCCCTGCGGGTCTTCCTGCACAGCAGGCACTTTTCAATAGCGGTTCGGAGATACTGAGGGGGAATTGAAGGTCATTTTGTAAGACAGGATGCCAAGAGGACAGGAATTGAATGGTGCTGTGCTGGCCACGAGACGCCATGCAAATCAAGAATGCGGCACGGTCCCCAGGAAATAGTTCTTGAGCCTGGAGCATATGATAAACCTGCAACCAAAGCCTTCTTAGGCAACTGCGATAACAATGTGTCACATTCCAGAGGAGTCAAAAACAAAGGTTGCAGAAGCCCCTGTGAAAGCAGCGTGCTCTCAGACATCTGTGCTTTCAAGGAAAAGGAAAGATTTGGCAAGTTCTGACACTTCTGGCTGTTTCCTGAAAAGAAAACAGTACAGCTGAGGGTTAAGTCTGCCCCCAAAAGCCTTAAATGGCAGCAGAAAGAATCTTTAATGGGTTTAAAAAATTTAAATATGCATGTGCATGTATTGATACTGAAAATTAAGTAGATCACAGAATCACAAAACCTTAGCAGTTGGAAGGGACCTCCAGAGATCATCGAGTCCACCCCCGCTGCCAAGCAGGATCCCCTAGGGTAGTTTGCACAGGAAGGCATCCAGGTGGGCTTTGAAAGTCTCTGGAGAAGGAGACTCCACAACCTCTCTGGGCAGCCTGTTCCAGTGCTCTGTCACCCTCACTGTAAAGAAGTTTCTCCTCATGTTGAGCTGAAACCTTTTATGTTCCAATTTGCATCTATTGCTCCTTGGCTTATAACTGCTGACCACCAAAAAGAGATTGGGCCCATCTACTTGACACTCACCCCTTAGATACTTGTATAGACTGATCAGATCTCAGTCTTCTCTTCTCCAGACTAAAAAGCCTCAGGTTTCTCAGTCTGTCTTCATAGAGGAGATGCTCAAGTCCCCAAATCATTCTTGTGGCTCTAGATACCACAATAAGAAGGTGGTAAATGGATATTTCCATAGTATATCACAAATAACTACCTGAATATAGTATTAGCCACCAGCTAGGAAGATTAAACCCATCTCTTTAAACTGTCTTTCTTACCCTTTTCAATTAAAGGTTAAGAAAGGCTTCAATTAGTCTGACTCTCTGGAGATATTCAAAACCCACCTGGATGCATTCCTGTGGGATCTGGTAGGGGGGCTGGACTGGATGATGTTTCGAGGTCACTTCCAACTCCTGTGACTCTGTGAAAGCATTGATAAGTAGTTGCTTCATTGCTGCTCATAAATTAAGCATAAAGAGTCCAATGTATGTAACTCCTCCCATTTGTCAGTCCTCAGTGACTAGACTGTGCAACAAACAGATTATGAAATAATTGCAGTGATTATTTGTTATTCAATATTAATTATGGATATTGTGTGGCTGGCCAAGTGCCATAGGCTGTGGGAGAGGGTGGGAAGGAACAGGAGACTGAACAAAACATCCTTGCTAAGACAACAGAAAGTTCTGTATCAAAGTATGTGATGCAGCACAAGATTTCACAGGAGAAAAGTAACTCACAGTGTCCTGAGAACCAAGGAAGGAAAAGTCAACAAGGCCTCACAGTTCAAAAAGCGACCAGACTGCACTTTTGGAACCAGATCAATCTTACTACATCACCTTGGTTTCAACCTTGGGGTTTGCTGCTTCTCTGTCAGATCTGAGGCACTCAAGAGCTTCTGTGTTTCTTCATTCCAGATGTTCCTGTCAACAGCAGTACAAACAACACAGATCTTTGGGGTGTTGCTGTGTAAGAATTCTTTGATATCAAAGATCACTTCTCTGTAGCAGAGCATCACAGTGCACCTCATGACACACCATTTTAAGCAGGGCAATGAAGGTCTCTGTGCCAAGGCCTAAAGCTGGGGGTGAATTAGCTGAACTGTAACAAGCAAGCAGAGCATAGGAGCAGAAAGAATAGTTTAGGAAAATGCACCCAAACTATTCCATTCCAGGTAGGAAAAGCTACATACCAAGAAAAGGATGTGCTGGAAAGGCTGCCAAGACAACTGTTAAACTGTCTATATGGAACCTATGTCTTTTACCGGGAGCCCCAAGAAGTAGAGCTGTAATAGAGCTGTTCAGTCAGGCTAGGGTGAGCACAGACTCCTTATTTCTCAAAGGCATCCAGAATTTATGCACAGATGAGTACAAAACATATATCCACAGCTGAAAACATCTCTAAAGAGGGCCTCTAGAAAAGAGGCTTTGCAAGGGTATGGTATCATATGACCAAAAAATCACCAAGGTTCAAGTACAAGTAGGTGTCCTGAATAATACCTTCCACTTAAGGCACCTTTCTGCCTTGCCGTTAGAAACTGAGCACTACATAAACAGCAGTTACATGATGACCTCTTGCAGACCTCAGAAGGCACCATTTAGAACATTACATTTGAAGAACCAAAGATTAACAAGTTACTAGTCATTCTCACCTTGCAAGGACAGAAAATTATCCTCAAGCATTCCAGCAGCTTCTAATTCAGACTACAGAAAGTGTCAGCCTCATCTGTGGGAGCACTAGAAAGCTGCTTAACAAGTGCAGTTTGCTTGTGTAACTCTCCTGAAGAAAAACTGAAAGGTCCCTATGAACTTAGTTTCTGTTTTCAGAAGCACATTTAAGAGAATCAGCTCTTGGCTTCACTGGTAATCCACACAGTAACAAAGCCTGCCTCTCCTCAGCTCCTCATCTCTGCTATAGAGATGCCATAGAAACAAAGAGAAGTTGCAGTGTCAGTGACTTGCTTCCATAGAGGTCCAACAGATAGTTATGAGCACTAGATGTTTGGGAAGTCAGGGCATTTTGTTATTTCCACTGCTGAGGACCTAAGCTGTGCAGGAATCACTAGTGTCTCTTCCTCCATTCCATGCCAACTCCACAGCTCGTTGCCAGGCAGATGATTTTCCAAAGTTCTGATCTCCAGGTGATTCTTTCTGTCAGTCTCACACTTACCAGAGAGGAGTATGAATCCTGGGTTGGGATTGGGAGCCTGAATTGTTGCCAGCATTCAGAGTTGCTCATGTCTAATTTTTCTGTTCAGACTCACCTGCAGAGGTGAATACATTTGGGAAAACCAAGAAAAGCACATTAGAACAGTGACATAAAGCTTGTAAAGGAAAAAGAGAACAATTTCCCATGCAGATACTGCTTACAGAATCAGAAGTTTTGGTTGGAAGAGGCTTTGGTTGAAAGAGGTTTAAAATTACCAAGTCCAACCATTAAGCCAGCACTGCTCACTCACCACTAAACCACATCCCTCAGCAACACATGGCTTTTACATCTCTCCAGGGACAAGGATTCCAGTGCTTCCTGGCCAGCCTGTTTCAGGGTTTGACAACCCTTTCAGGGAAGAAAATGTTCCTAATGTCTAACCCTAAACCTCCCCTGGCCCAACTTATAAGACATTTTCTCTTGTGCTCAGCACCTCTCTATACCCTTCTTGTAGTGAGGGGCCCAAAACTGAACGCAGCCTTGAAGGTGCAGCCTCAGCAGTGCTGAGTACAGGCAGATGATCACTGCCCAAGTCCTGCTGGTCACACAACTTTAAAGTTGAACTTAAATATTCATCACAAATCTGTTATAAACCTGACTCTTGATTTCTGCTTCCTCATACTCAAAAGCCTCCTACACAACTATTTCCTATATGACCTTTTCCTTCCTACCCACTCTGGCCACTGCCCTTCCTGGTAGTGTGCCAGTTTTGTTACTGTTCAGAGGTGGAAAACAAAGTCTGTCCCAGGAACTCACCCTAGGAAAGCTTAACATAAATTGATGAACTTAAGCAGAATGAAATGGCGCAACAGAGGGGTCTCTGACAGCCCTAATAGGGCACAGAAACCCTTTATGCTTTGGCAGAAGTGACAGCCTTGCAAGCACAGAAAGTTGATCACGTTCAAAGAAGTTAAAAATACACACTTACACTTTATGATTAAGTTCCAGGCACATAATAATGAGGTTGCCACAAGGATGCTGCAGGGTTTGAGAATAAAAAAGGAGGGTGAGCCATTCAGTCATGAGCAGAGGCAATGCTTCCCTCCCACACAGCCTCACCACAGAGCCAAAGGTTTTCTCTGTTCATACAGTCTGTGAACCAACCTGACTCGGCATCGAGATTGGCCTGGGGGCAAGCTACAGCTTCTGTAAAGCCATCTACAAAAATGCAGCTGAAAAATGAAGCTCTGATTATTTGTATCAACCACAGACTGGCTTCCCTAAGGCTCATTGGCACTCTAAGCATTTCCCTGTTGAAATTCAGCAGTTCCCTTTCCAGCTTACCAGATGCAACACCCTGATGATTTGTTTTATTATCGTTTTCTTCTAACAAAATAAGCGGCTGCTATCTGCTAGTGAGTTAGCCTTCATTCAAAACATGTTTTGCAGAAGGTTTAGATTCCATTCAGTGCCAACCAGGAGACAGGCAGTAATCTTATTTTTGAGGGCTGGATCTATTGTCTAGGTTTAATTAGCTGATTATTAGACTTCCCATTTGTGTTATTGCAGATCCTTAATTCTTTTCCTAGCATAATGTGCTTTAATATTTTCCAAAGAAAGCAGAAGACATTTCCATTTGTCCTCATCCTTCAGGAAATTAAAACTGAGCAATTTTTTCAGCTAATTAGCTTGAAGTACCTTGTTTCTCCCTGCCAGAATTGACCAGTAACATCTTTCTCACTCTCTCTAAATCACTGTTTCTTTTGCTTCCTTTCACCATCCTATGTCACTCATCAACTTTTTCCACAGGACGTTTCCTCTCACCAGTCGTTCATTTGCCCATAAGAAAACATCTCCTAATGGACACACTGAGCTTTATTTTCCTCTCCAGATATTGACACAGCATAATTACTGTTGACAGCAAAAGTCCCTTCTGGAATCACAGAATCAATCAGGTTGGAAAAAACCTTCACGGTCATCAAGTCCAACCTACTGCCCAACATTATCTAATCAACTAACCCATGGCACCAAGTGCCTCATCCAGTCTCTTTTAAAACACTACCAGGGACAGTGACTCCACCACCTCCCCAGGCAGCCCATTCCAATGCCAATCACTCTTTCTGTGAAGAACTTCTTCCTAACATCCAGCCTAAACCTGCCCTGGTGAAGTTTGAGTCTGTGCCCCTCGTTCTGTCACTGGGTGGCCGAGAGAAGAGACCAACCCTCACCTGGCCCCAACCTCCTTTCCGGTAGATGTAGAGAGCAATGAGGTCTGCCCTGAGCCTCCTCTTCTCCAGGTTGCACATCCCCAGCTCCCTCAGCCTCTCCTCACAGGGCTGTGCTGCAGCCCCCTCACCAGCCTTGGTGCCCTTCTCTGGACACGTTCAAGCATCTCAACATCTTTCTTAAACTGAGGGGCCCAGAACTGGACACAGTACTCAAGGTGTGACCTAACCAGTGCTGAGTGCAGGGGCAGAAGGACTTCTCTGGTCTTGCTGGCCACACTGTTCTTGATACAAGTCAGGATGGCATTGGCCTTCTTGGCCACCTGGGCACACTGTTAGGCTCATGTTCAGTTGTTGACCTGCACCCCCAGGTCCCTCTCTGCCTGGCTGCTCTCCAGCATCACTGTTCCCAGTCGGTAGCACTGCATGAGGTTGTTGTGACCAAAGTGTAGAATCCAGCACTTAGCCTTGTTAAACCTCATGCCATTGGACTGTGCTCATCTATCCAGGTCCCTCTGCAGAGCCCTCCTACCCTCCAACACATCAACATTTCCTCCCAACTTGGTGTCTTCTGCAGTTCCCAGTATCAATCAGGTAGGCAATGAGGGGATTGAGAGCAGTCTTGAGAAAGACTTGGAAGTTACTTGGTGGATGAAAAGCTGGACATGAGCTAGCAATGTGCACTTGCAGCCTAGAAGCCAATCAAATCCTGGGTTGCATCAAAAGCAGTGGGGCAGCAGGTCAAGGGAGGGGATTCTTCCTCTCTGCTCCCTTCTGGTGAGACCTGACCTGCAGTGTTGTGTACAGCTCAAGAGTCCCCAGCACAAGGAGGACATGAAACCTGTGGCAACAGGTCCACATGATGGCCAAAAAATTACCAGAGGGCCAAAACACCTCTGTTATGAGCATGGGCTAAGAGAGTTGGGGTTATTCAGCCTGGAGAAGGCTCCACAGAGCTTTTCAGTGCTTAAAGGAGACTAGAAGAACAATAGGGACAATCTTTTCAGAAAGGTGAATGATGCTTTTAAACCAAAAGAGGGGAGATGTAGGCCAGGTATAATGAAGAAATCTTTTATGCTGAGGGTGGTGAACCACTAGACCAGGTTGCCCAGTGAGGTGATAGTACCCCATTCCTGGAAGCATTCCAAATCAGGTTGGATGGAGCTCTGAGCAACCTGACCTAGCTAAAGATGTCCCTGCTCACTGCAGGGGGGTTGGATTAGGTGACCTTCAAAGGTCCCTCTCAACCCAAACTCTTCTATGCTTCTAGGATAAGTACCAGTAAACAAAGCATGAATATGACCTGGGAGATAACTCAAATTTAGACACTGTTAAAACCTGTTAAGAGCAATTGATCAACGTTGTGTATGCTGCAGGGTGGCCCCACACCAGCAAGTACTCCTTCACTCTAGCATGTGCTGTCCTAATAACTGTATGTACATATAATGAGAAGGCATATCTAGAGGATTTTTGCTTTGCATTAAAATACCCCCAACTGACTACAGTAAAAAAGTGGGTCCTATTTTCACTTAGTCTCATATTCACTGTAAATAGTGAGTTAAAGGAGCCCAAGTGAAGCACAAATGAGCAGGTACCAGTGCAGGTAGATAACAACCTTTCAGAAGAAGGCAGACTTGGACAGACTGACTGCTGGGCAAAGACAAACCTAATGAGGTTCAGCAAGGATAAATGCAGAGTCCTGCACCTAGGAACAAACGATAAACTGCACCAGTACGGACTGGGAGGTGATCTGCTGGAGTGCAGCCCTGTGGAGAAGGACCTGGGAGTCCCGGTGGACAAGAAGGGGCCAGCAATGTGCCCTTGTGGCCAAGGTGGCCAATGGGATCCTGGGGTGCATTAAGTGGAGTGTGGCCAGCAGACAGAAGGAGGTTCGCCTCCCCCTCTACTCTGGTGTGATGGTTTGGGAGTTACACCCCCCCCCCACCCCCCACTCCCACTTTATAAAATCACCCAAACTAGACTCAGTTGGCTGGAAGTTAAGGACTGAAGCTCTATTTACAGCTTAGCACAATATACAGCAGATACATACACAATAGACAGGAATATTTACAGAAATATACAAGTTAAAGGTAATCCAGAAACACAATCCCCCTCCCAGAGATCAAAGTCCCCAGGAGGGGCTCCCAACCACCCTTCCACCTTCTTTCCACCCCTCTGCCTTACCCCAGGGTAAGGGGTAGGTAAGGTGAGTTTGCTTCTAACGCCCCGGCCCATCCTCCAGAGTGATTAGTTAGGTAACACAGCAGAAAACAGAAGACAC
>VWYK01076632.1:5120-18860 GCA_013399775.1 Semnornis frantzii
TCATAGACTCATAGAATGGTAAGGTTGGATGGGACCTCAAGGATCATCTAGTTCTAACCCCCTGCCATAGGCAGGGACACCTCCTACTAGTACAGGTCACTCAAGGCCTCATCCAACCTGGCCTTGAACACCTCCAGGGAGGGAACACCCACAACCTCCCTGGGCAACTTGTTCCAGTGCCTTACCACCCTCACTGGAAAGAACTTCCTCCTGACATCCAATCTAAATCTCCCCTCTGCCAGTTTAAACCCATTAGCCCTTGTCCTGTCATTGCAAGACCTTGTAAATAGTCCCTCCACAGCCTTCCTGTAGGCACCCTTCAGATACTGGAAGGCTACTATAAGATCTCCTGGAAGCCTTCTCTTCTCCAGGCTGCAGAGCCCCAACTCTTGTAGCCTGTCCTCATAGCAGAGCTGCTCCAGCCCTCTGATCATCTTCGTGGCCCTCCTCTAGACCTGCTCCAACAGTTCCATGTCCTTCAATGAAATGTAAGAATCAGAATCAATAGCCAAAATATATATGTAAAGCAGAAAAATAACTTGGTCTTTTACACTTTAGACTTCTTTAGTTTCCCAAAAGATTTTCAAGGACAGACTCCCTGGAGATGCGTGGAAGTAGAGATTGCCTACTTTTTTGTACTTAGATTGCACTTAGGCCTTTTACTCTCTTAAGAAGTTTGATCATTATTATAATTTTTGGGGAGTTTTCTTGCTGTCTTCAGACTCCAAAGATGATTTAGGAATATGGGAGATCTGTCATGTTTCTACCCTTCCCTGTAATCTATCATAGAGCATGGAGCCACAGAGCATTTAGTGAACTTGTATTTTACAATGTATTGTTTTTCTTCTCTGTGTTGAGTAAAACAGAATCCTTCTTCCTGTATGTTCTGCAGTTGGGTACTTCTTCTAGCTCAGAATACAGAATAATAACAACTGCCTGCATTTTAACTTGATTTTTGTATTAGAGTGAAGAGATTAATGATGTTTTGTATGTGTAGAAAGACAATTTATTATTTTTTAGGTTATTTACACCAGTGATACACCAGAACAGAAGCCTGAAGGTAGGACTAGAGACTTCTCAAGGTGTCAGCTGCAGCAGACAGTGGGTACAGCAACAGTTATGGCACATCATCATGAGAAGACACAAAGACAACAACGTGTTGCCATGTTTTTAGAAAATCAGCATAGGAAAGGTGAGTTGTACATATCATAAACCATAGCTTTCTGGTTTGCTGTCTTCCTTTAATATTGCCTGAATTTGGGGAAGAAAGGAGGTTGTACTTAATGTGTTTGTGCAATACTTATTTTAATATCAAGTTCCATTAGCAGTTTTTAAACAGGAATTTGCTCACAATGTCCAAATTCCTTATTATCTGTCTGCCTTTCAGAGACAGAATGATACAACTGTGCAAACACTGCAAATTTTGCTCTAGTTGTGTTGGTCTCCAGGTGTTATCATGTTAATGACCTTCAGATCTGACCTGCAGTGTGTGAGGCAGCTCTGTACACTTGTCATTCTTGACTGACTGAGCAGGTTTAGGCATCATCACTGTCTCACTCTTTGTATTGCTGAAAAATGAATTATGCAGGAAGAGTCTCTTATTCTGTGGTTGTTTCCTCACTCCTGTTCAGACTCCTGAAGCCTTTGAAAAGTTTGTACATTGTCAAATCAAGTAAGTGGACATGTGAGATACCAGTCAAACTATATTCAGGAAGTCATCCTTTGTTTTGGTTTTCTTCAGTTTAAATAGGTGTACCACTGGTACTGAGGGGAAGAACATTTCATGTGTAATACAGGAACACACAGTAATAAAAGGGAGACAATCTGTTTGCAGATAAGTGCAACCCAAGAGTTATGTCTGGAGTAAAATCAGCCTTCCTTGAAATAGGACACACCATATGCATGGCATAAGCATTCAAACGCTGTGGTGTACAGTGAGGAAATTCTTTGTTTTAAAACTTGCACTTTGTTTTCATCTTCATTTTACCAACCAGCAAGATACTGCATGGCCCAATGGCTTCCACAGCTGGAACAGAAGAGGCAAGCCCTGAGCCAGAGAAGCCCATAACATTGTAGTTCAGAGGGAAAACATTTATTTTGCCTTACAGTCAGCTCAATCTACTTATTGGTAGACAGTCTCTGAAGCATGAAGGTAAGGTGCTACAGGATTTGATTCGTATCTTTCTCTTTAATCATTTTCCTTTTAAACTTTTCAACTATTCAAAAATCTAACTCCTAGAAACCACAATATCCTCAATATTGTGATATCAGGTGTCTGTGGAATTCCATTATTTTTCTCATTAAAATATTTTTCTTGTCTTTTTCCTTCTTGGAAAAATGAATTTACTAAAGTGACAGTGGATGACTTGAGTACTAAATCTAAACCATCAGCTACACTTTCAGGTCCAACTCAGGTACTATGCTAACTCTTTGTATGGTAAGATCATGAGCAGTGCATAGTTTACAAGATTCAAGTGTTCATCTGTTGGCTGAAATAGTCAAAGCTTTAATATTTAAGGCATGTAGAATATGGTAATTGTCTAGTCACATCCATCTGTGCTGTGCACTTTCCAATGGTAGCTTTAAAGTCCTATTTTATTTTTTGCCAGTAGGCATAGAGTAGGAAAGCAGATTTATTTTCTATTAAAAAAACAAACCTAGTATCTGTCTTTGTTTCAGCAATACTATTCTAATGATCAGCTTTTCTCCACTTCTCCTTTCATAGTCATTCACAGAACTCTTGCACTGACCAAATTATCCTTACTTTCAACTTTTTTTTTGCATAAATTTCTTTTTTTACCTAAGCTTTATCTGGTGAAAATGCATTCAGAAAAGAATTTTTAATTTAAAGGGTGGCATAGAAGCAAAAAGACAACTAAAAGAACACCTGGACAAAATATACTTTGGGAATGAATGTCATTGTTCCAGAGTCTCCCTGTATGGCAGAGACTTGTTGGAACTTTGCTCTTGGATCAGTGAAAGAAAAATCTCTCAGTGTCATTCAGACAAGATTAACAAGTGGTGCTGGGCTGGCTTTGCAAATAGCCTGTCATATCCAGGTACCTCAGAGGTTCTCAGGGATTCATTGCAAGAACTCATTTTGGCATTGAAACAGCAGCAGATCACCCTGACAGATGCTGTTACTAGGTAAGGGAGACAAATCCATTTGCAGTCTTTGCACAGATGCAATGCTGTGTCCTACCATCCCAAGCAGAGTATTTATGTCTGTGCTGGTTTGAGCTAATTGGAATATTTTAATAGAGAAAAATTATACTGTAGGCTGTGAAGGTAAAACCATGGTGATGTCTACTTCACTCATAGGCTTGCTGTGATGTTTAGGTATAAGAAAAACAAAACAAAAAGATAAGTCTCTTGAGCTGGCACTCTGGGTCACGAGGGACTTGCTTACTGGCTGGCTGCTTGGGTCTTGGGCTAGCAACTCTGGCTTCTCCTCTCTGTTGAATAACTTCACTAACCACTTTTCTTCTAATCCTCCCCAGCCGATCCTCCTTGTGCGTAAGCCAAACCTTGGGGTAAGGTGTAGGGGTGGGGAGAAGGTGGAAGGGTGGTTGGGAGCCCCTCCTGGGGTCTATGATTTCTGGGAGGGGAGTTGTGTGTCTGTATTACTTTAGACTTGTATATTTCTGTAAATATTCCTGTATATACTGTATATATTTGCTTGTATATTGTGCTGAGCTGTAAATATAGCTTCATCTCTTAACTTCCAGTCGGCTGAGTATTAGTCTGGGTCATTTCAAAGTGTGGGGGGGGCGGGGAACTCCCAAACCATCACAATGTCAAGTGCTGTGAAATGATAAAAGAGATGAGTTGCCTTTTTTTAAATCCTTATTGTAAGCTAAATCCTTTTATGCAGAATCTATTTGCATCTCCAATATGTAATTTTAGATCATTTTAAGATTTTAAACCTAATTGCCATTTCCATGGAAATTTTTATTAGTAGCAATGCTCCTTTATATTGACTTAGCTTGTGGGATTTTTTTTTTTTTTTGTGCAGACACTTAGAAAAAGTAGGAGTAAGTCAGATTATTTCACTAACTTTACTGATAGTAGTAATTTCCTCTTGTTTCGATCTTGAGTATTTTTACATTTACTTAATGTAAACATAAAACTTCATCTGCTGCTTTACTTTCAATTACCTTTGGCCACCTCCTTTATGCTTCCATGCAGATAACTGCTTTATTACTATTTTTGAGGAGCTAATAGTCCAAGCTGTTAAAAATGAATATATTAAAGCTATGATTTGTTTTGCAGATATCTGCATATATTGCCAGCTGTAGCTGTTGCTCCTCCTCGTTCGTATGTATCAAATCCTCCTCATACATACACTCAGGAAATGGAGGTCTTGAAGTTTAACTTAAAGGAACAGATACTTCCCTACTTCCATTCAATACAGCAGTTAGTGAGGACTCCTTTTGTGCAGTTTCCAGACCCTTGACTGCTGCAGCATGATTCAGGTATTAAAAACCCCTCCACTGTGTGAATATTCTTTTCTAATTGTCAATTTCTGCCTGCAGAACCTTCAAATTTTTGTTTCCTAACCAGGCAAAATGGGAGCTCTGGCTGTCTTGCTCCGGAGGCCTAAGGCACGAGGACACCGTGTGTTGATTTTGACACAGATGATTCCAATGCTTGACCTGCTAGAGCTGTTCTTGGACTGGCATTTCCTCACCTACTAAGAGTCAGAGAGTGTGGTGCTCACAGTTGGCATAATCTAGTAAGAGCACCTCTTACTCCAGCTAATAGTGCATAGATGTTCATAGTGGGAGGGAAAATGCTAAAAGGAAGTCTGATATATTTGCAACTTTAATTTGCATAATTTCCTCAATTACTTAAGCAAATGATGTCTGTGGCTGTAGTACAGGATGTGTGTGAAATATGTCAGTCATATTACTGCCTGATGAGACACCCAGGGTGTTTCCAAGAGGGATGCCACTAGCTGTCCTTCATTTAGTAGTAATTTGTGCTGGAAATACAGATGCCTTATTTCACAATAGCAATTTGATTAATTGCTTTTGCTTTCATTATCTGTAGCTGTCTAGATTGTTAGTACTTTAAGCCTAGATGCTGTTTTTATGTTGCCACTTCCTCAGCCTTACTCCAGGGGCTTTTGTTTTGTGTAGAGTGCCCTGGCATTGCCTGAGGATAAATTGAAAGTATGCTCATTTCCCTCCCCAGTGAGATTCTCAGTGTCCTCTGGGGCCTACAATTTGAGCAAACATTAACAATATAGTTAAATTATTCTTATTTTTTATTTCTAATTGCATTATTATGCTTCCTGGCAGATGCAAGGAAAACTTTGCCTTAAAGCAACACCAGGCAGCACAACAGAGGGGGTTCAATGTAGCCAGTAGACAAGAAAAATGATGAAGCATGCACAGAATATACCCAGTCAGGTGTGCTTGGTCAGTATCTGAAGGGGGCCTACAGAAAGGCTGGGGAGGGACTATTTACAAGGTCTTGCAATGACAGGACTAGGGGGAATGGGTTTAAACTGGCAGAGGAAAGATTTAGACTGGATGTTAGGAGGAAGTTCTTTACAGTGAGGGTGGTGAGGCACTGGAACAGGTTGCCCAGGGAGGTTGTGGCTGCTCCCTCCCTGGAGGGGTTCAAGGCCAGGTTGGATGAGGCCTTGAGTGACCTGTACTAGTGGGAGGTGTCCCTGCCTATGATAGGGGGTTGGAACTAGATGATCCTTGAGGTCTCTTCCAACCTTACCATTCTATGATTCTATAACATGAGCACTGTAATAGATCTTTAGATTTTTATCTGGTTGACTGCACCATAAATTAATAGTTTTAATAGTACACAAATTAACTTGAATTGTACAGATCTGTAATGTGGGCAGATCACTGAAACTGTTTGCACACTTAATGTAGGCTAGGGAAGTAATAAGAAAGCAAATTTTCTGATGTTCTCATTAATAAAAAAAACAGTCAGTTTAGAGATTTTATTAGTGCAAATTTGTAATGAAGTTGTTTGTCTCCCCATTTTAGGAAGTCATAGCAAAGTTCAACCAAGACAAGCGATTCTTCTGTGCTGTTCTTTCTTCCCACACTCCCTCCATAGGTGTCAGCCATGTAGATGCAAATACTGTTGTCTTCTATGACACTGATTTAAATTCCCTGATGGATAAGAAGCCTGATGAATGGTGTGATAAAATTGCAATATATATTCACATATACAGGTGCTAAAAAATGATATATGTGTTATAAAATCAAACCCAGAGGTTTTTAGCTGAAATTAAGATTTGTTTTGCTTGAGGTCATCCTTTTAGTTTAAGTCATTTAAATCATTAAAGATTGGGTCAGTTAAATATACTTTTTCTCTTCAAGCTAAAGGGAAAATGAAAACTGTTGTCTTTCCTCTTTCTGTAACTTCTATTCTTGTCTTTCCCTCCCACTTTCCCCTTGAAAGCCATCTGGATTTCTCTGTTGGGACAGTCAAAATGAACATTGGTATGTCTGGGTGTTTTCTGTCCTTGATAAACATAGAATCATAGAATGGCTTAGGTTGGACAGGATCTTAGGGATCATCTACTACAACCTCCCCACCATGGGTAGGGACATCTCTCAGCTAGACTTGGCTGCTCAAGGCCTCATCCAGCCTGGCCTTGATCCCCTCCCTGGGAGTGGGCATCCACAGCCTGCCTGGGCAGCATATTTTCAGAGTCCCACCACCCTTATACTGAAGAACTTCCTAAGATGCAGTGTAAATCTCCTCTCCTTCAGCTTAAAGCCATTCCCTCTTGTCCTATTGCTAGACACCCTTATGAAAAGTCTCTCTACAGCTTTCCTGTAGGATCCCTTCAGCTATTGGAAGGCAGCTCTAAGGTCCACTAGGAGTTTTCTCCAGGCCGAGCAACCCCAGCTCCCTCAGCCTATCCTCATATCAGAGGTGCTGCGGCCCTTGGATCATCTTCGTGGCACTCCTCTAGACTCACTGTAACAGCTTTGTGTCCTTCTTATGATGGGAACACCAGAACTGGACACAGTGTTCAAGCTGGGGTCATTTGGTTTCAGATCACTGTTGATGAGATCCTGATGTTCCTGTGGTTCAGAGGTGTATTTGAAAGCTTCTCTGAAGCGACAGTTTCTTCTTCTGGAAGGACATGCAGAGGGGAGCTTTTGTTCATCTTCCACCACTGGCTGTGCAGTGCAGACACTGTTAGCAAATGCCTCACTAGTGTAGGGATTTGTTAAAAACTCCAACCATCTAGAAGACAGTACAGTTTATTGTTAGTTTTTCAAATAAGAACTGAAAGTGGTTTGAAAATATGAAATGGGATGTAAAAAGAAAGCTTTCCTCTAAAACTGAAACACAAATTCCTATGAAAATACCTGATAGTCTCTGAGCATTGGTGCCCATTACTGCAGGCAAGAAACAACTGAGTTTCATAAAGTGTCACTGTTTTCTAGGGGACAGTGTTTAACATGTTTCTTCGTTTTACAGGCTTGTAAGTGGTAATTCAGTCGAGGAGAGGCTGTTGAAAAAAGGTATTAAACATTCGATTCAAGAAGGAGTTGCTCAGGTAGGCGATTGTTCAACTGAGTTTCTAAGTCAGGTACTGTCACATTAACATGAGCAGTTCTTTAATGATATGCAAAACCAGTGCTCTGCTAGATCAGAGGCAGAGTTTTTTAACATCATCTAGTTTTGTATTTTTTTTTATACTTGTTTGTGGGGATGTGATGACAGTTAAAAATCAGTAAAACTCCTAAGCTGTTAGCTCATATCCAAAATCAGAAGATAAAAATATCTAGAAGGAAAACCGCATTTGTTCCAATGATAATTCAACACCACTTTTGGCATTGGTTTAATCAAACAAAACCAACATCTGCAGCAAGAGGGGTCAAATATGTCTGTAATCTGACTTAATTTTAGGATGATTAGAAGCCTTTTGGCATCATGCATTGTTTTATTGAACACTTGAAACCATGTTTCCGTAAGGTTCTTTACTCTGAACATGGAGATGAGGATTCCTGAAGGTTTACAGAAGTGACATTGTCTGAGATAAGAAGTGATAGAGATTCAGAGTGGTCTGATTAAAGGAATGGTATAGCTTCTTCCCAGTTAGAACAGCTGGCCAGCTTTGTGGAGCAGGTCTGGTGATTTCTCTTCTTTTGTGTAAAACTTTAGAAGTACTTCAAAGTTCCTTCCCTGTAAACAAACAAATGGCTTTCAGAAACTACCTTATTTCCACTCCATTTGCATGAAACAGCTCTCTGCAAACTTAAATATCAACATAGTCCTGGGATGTAATCTGAGTTTGTTGTTCATATGGTAAAGCATTTAAGTGACCAAACTTTCTCCTGAGGATTGTGAACTGAATTGTATTTTGTGTTATGAAACTGTTTTACAGTTCCTGTGCTTTGCCAGATACTTGTGTTTTTTCTTAATCATGAAGTGACTGTTCTGAGCAATCCCTGAGCCCCGTCAGATTCTGAGAGCACCCTCAGCAAATTCACTGATCATATGAAACTGGAGGTGGGGTGGGTGGCTGAGACCCAGTCAGGCTGTGTTGCCATCCAATGAGATCTGGACAGTCTGGAGAGCTAGGCGGAAGGGAATCTCATGAAGTTCAATAAGGACAAGTGCAGAGTCCTGCATCTGGGGAGGAATAACACCAGGCACCAGTCCAGACTAAAGTTTGTCCTGCTGGAAAGCAGCTCCACAGAGAAAGTCCCTGGAATCCTAGTGGGCAGCAGGTTCGCCGTGGGACAGCAATGTGCCCTTGTGGCCAAGAGAGCCAATGACATCCTGGGGTGTACTAAGAAAGTGTCAGCAGGTCTAGGGAGATTCTTTCCCTCTGCCTGGTGACACCACACCTGGAATACTGTGTGCAGTTTTGGGGTCCCCAGTTCAAGAGAAAGGGGGAGAGAGTCCAACAGAGAGCTATGAGGATGTCTGGGAGACTTGAACATCTCTCCTATGAAGAAAGACTGAGATACATGGGCCTGTTTAGTCTTAAGAAGGGTGAGAGGAAATCCGATCAACATCTATAAATATCCAATGGATGGGTGTCAAAATGAAGGTACCAGTCTTTTTTCAGGGCCCAGTGACAGGACAAGGAACAAGGTTCCACCTCAACACAAGGACACACTTCTTTATGGTGAGGGTGAGAGCACTGGAACAGGCTGCCCAGAGAGGCTGTGGAGTCTTCTTCTCTGGAGACTTACCAGAGCTCACCTAAGCTGGTTTTGAGTGGCCTGCCCTAGATGATCCTGCTTTGGCAGGAGAATTGGACTCGATCTCTGGAGGTTCCTTCTAACCTCTGACTTTCTGTGATTCCGTCTCCTTTTCCCTTTGGCTACTCATGCAGATCCCAAGTAGCAGCCTGCTTACTAACAACCAGTCAAGAGTGTATGTAGTGACTTGGATGGGATTATTGTCGTTTATTTATTCCCATCAGGAAAATGGAAGCCAACAGTTAGAGCCTATTCTCAGTGATACTTGTGAGAAGTGACCAGACTAATTAGGAACCAGAATGTCAGATTTCTGGTCCATAGATCTCTTTTCCACTGTAATTACAGTGCCATAATTTGCAAAGAAATAAATACCTTTGTTTGGTGTGTGTGCATTCTGCTTGTTTTTACATCACTGGTTATTTATGTATTTCTGATTCAAAAGCTAAATAACAAGCAGTGTGTCAAAATGTTTTTTATGAACAGATGAAGCCAGTTGAAAAATATGCTTTGAATGTCTTGGAATTGTTTCATACTTCAGATGATCAAAAAAGCCAGAAAGTCAGCAAGGTAAGTGACTGGATTTAATTTTCTGAGTAGTTAATAAAAGCAAAATAGGAGACCTCAAGTATTGTCAGGAGCTTTTTGTTTTATTTTGTTTCTTTTTTTTTTCTTTCTGTTTGTTTGTTTGTTTATGAACACTGAAATTTAGTATGCAATGATTATGATCTAAAACCTAATTAACAGGTAGATCTATTTCCCTTCCTCTTTACTGGTATGAGTGCCTTACCCAACAATGAAAACTCAGTTTAACTAATGTTGTTATGACTGTTAGCCTATAAAAGGTGGGACTCAAATCAGTGGCAATTTACTACTGTTAGCATATTTCTTGTCAATAGTGTTTATAATTTAAAGAGTATAAATTTCCTTCCTAAAAGGAGTTAGAGACTGCAAACATAAAGTGGGAATATCAGCATGGCAAGATGCTGGAAAATGCAGAAGAATTATTTCAGCAGGAAGTGAAAGATGACCTCTTGACATATACCAGACAAGATTCTTACAACATGGTAACATCAAGGGATCTCTCTGTCCATTGCATTTTGTGACCCCCACCTCCAATAATGCATCCAGTTCTGGTATCCTCATAGAAGGACACAGAGCTGTTGGAGTGAGTCCAGAGGAAGGCCACAAAGATGATTCAAGGGCTGGAGCACCTCTGCTGTGAGGATAGGCTGAGGGGGGTGGGATTGTTCAGCCTAGAGAAGAGAATCCAGAGAGACCTTAGAGCTGCCTTCCAATAGCTGAAGGGATGCTGTGGGAGGGCTGGAGAGGAGCTTTCCCTAAGGATATCTAGCAATGGGACAAGGGAGAATGGTTTTAAGCTGAGGGAGAGTAGGTTTACACTGGAAGAATTTTTTCAGTATGAGGGTGCCGAGACTGCGGATGCCTTCTCCCTGGGGCTGTTCAAGGGCAGGCTGGGTGAGGTCTTGAGCAGCTGAGTCTAGCTGAGAGGCATCCCTGCCCATGGCAGGGGGGGTTGGAGTAGATGATCTCTAAGGTTTCTTCCAACCTAAGCCATTTTGTGACTGTGAATCAGATATTTAAGCATGTCTGTTGGGTTGGTATTACACTGGTTGCATGCCCTTGCACAATTACTGTACTCTTTAAATTGAAGCTGTCACTCTGTGGACTGTTTTACTTCTGTAGAGTAGCAGGTGGTTGTTTTATTAGAACTGTGGGTTGGTAGGCTGACTTGGAGCAGATACACACAGCTGTGTATCAAAGTAATAATAACCGAAAGAAGAGATGGAGAAAAATATTGATATTTGGAAGTAATTCCTTAAAATATTTTTTTTTCCTACAGCAATTTAAAAATTATAGTTATTGCAAAAAGCTTATGTTGGTAAATGTTGAACTCTAGGCTGGAGGGTGCATTGAGGTATCAAAAATTCTTTGTTTCTCAAACAGGAATTTGTCTGTGAAGGACCAGATGGAGAAATAGAAATAATGCCTGTAAGTCAGTAGCTCTTCTTCCATCAGAAGGAAACCTCACCTAAAATACTATAATTAATGGCAAACTATTGCCTATGGTTTTATGTTGCTGTTGTTGTTGCTGATTTTTTGTTTTGCTTTGAAGATTTGGACTCCCCCTGTTGTACCTGAGAATCAAGATGTTGTCTACGCTGATCCTGTTATGTGTCTGATGTGTACCAGTACCCCAATTCCAGAGTCTGAGCTTCCACCTCTGTTTGTTGGGAGCTCACATAAGCGTCAGAGTCCAGATCTATCATGTAAGTTGGATTCAAAATTGCCTGGGGAGGTGCAATAATGTTTTTATGGGGAACAATGTGAAAACTCTTCTGCAAGAATATATTTGTGTTTAAAAGTTCGGACACATATGCGCTGTTAGCTCTGTTAAGATTGATACCACCGAGTAAAATGATTGGGATATAGAGTGTGAGCAGAGGGAGTGCACTGTTAAAGCTCGTTTACAAAGTAGACATAGAAGATGAGCAGGAGTAAAGCAGTGAGCCTCCTGTGCTTCCATTTCCTCTGGTTTTAAGCTCATTTTCTTAGTGAGGTGAGAAGCTATTTCAAAATGACTGATGAAGTCAAATACTGTACTAGGTTCCCCATAAACTGAAGGTAGCTGCATTCAGAAAAGTAAAAGGCTTATCATTAGGTGGATTATTTGTGGCAATCAGTTTCTGTCATGACCTTGTTGCACAAAGTTCCTTTCTGGCTGGAGATAACAACTTTGTCACGCCCAGTAGCCTCAGGTGAGAGAAAGAAGCATTGCTACAGAGGGATGGTTGCTCCTCCGCTTTCACTTTTCAAGCAAGTGACTCCAAGAACACTGAAAACATGACAGAAGTGCAAAGCTCCAAAGGGTCTCCTCAAGGTACATCAGAAAACACATTTTGCAAGACCTTCACCACCTTTCCAGTCAGCCGCTGAAGATGAGCAAGATAGTCCTGCATGGATAGTTGCTGAAGACCTGGCACTGTTAGAAGTAAGCTGGCACTTCGTTTTTATCAACTTGAAAAATTTTTCCTGTGGAATTTTATTATGGCAACCACAGCCCTTGATTAACATAGGATTATACCTGCTTGTGCACACAAGACCGTCATTTAATTGAACATGACATTGATTCAATTTTTCTCTGCCTCCTAGGCAGTGAAACAGGTATGGACACTTCCTTTAAACCTTTCCATTGTGTGGCCAGCACAGACAGCAAACTGGGACTTTGCCAGTGATGATGTTAGCTCTAGTAAGTACACTTATCGCTCCCCAGAGCAATGCCTAACTTGGTACATAAAAGCATTTGAAGGAAAGGCGAGTTTAACCTGAAGTGTGCATCAGAGTGTGAAGGCTTGGGGTTTGTGGCTTGATTTGGTTTGAAAGTTGGATTACATGAGTGTTTAATAAGCAGAATCATAACTGTATCTGAGAACTTTGAAGAGTTTGGTGTACAAGTAAATGCTAGTAAATACCTTCCTCTGTCAGTACTACTACTATAGCTTATGTTTACTGCAGATTATATATGTTGTAGTTTCCATAAACTTAAGAATATGAATTTCCCCAGTATTGTGACAATGACATGACCGTGGATTTATCACTTTGCACTATCAGTATGTTAAAAATAAGGAAAGGGAGATATTAATTTTATTTAGGTGGGAGGATATGACTTGCCTTTGGTCGACGCTACTGCAAACTATAGTTCTTGAGACAGGACACTTCTGACTACTTATTTTTGGTACCTAAGCCTTCAATTTTTGTTTATTCCAGAACACAGATGGTTATCCTCTTTGTGTTAGACAAGCTTATGCCAAAGACCAGAATTCTGAATGTATCCAAATCTATATGAATCACTTTGAGTTGATGACAGTGACAGCTAGAAAAAGAAGTTCCTCAAACAGATCTCTAAGTTTACTGCAAATAATAATTCCTCCCAGATTTGACATTTAATGTTTGGTGGCCTGATTGGTGACGTTTTTTTCTCTTAAGCACATATGTTTCCCAGGGTCATTTTTCATATCAGAGGCACTGTGGTGGTCTTCAGCCTTCAGTTAAATTAGTGCATTTGCTGTCAGAGAAACAAACCTGTGCTTGTGCTGATGTAAAGTAAAGCTTCAAGTGCTTCATTGTTGCTCCAAGTGAAGTAGAAGGAAAGGTCAGACCAGGATTTCAACTCTGACAGTATTGCTGTCCTATTCCTAGGTAAAGAACTGCCTGGAGTTCTCCACCAATCCCCAGCCTTGTCACTTGTTACAGTTGATCTAACTGCAGAGTCTTCTTCCTGAATATTAAAATTCTTTGTGTTAAAATGTTATGAATATTAAAACAGTTGCACAAAACTGTTACTTTATGCTACTTCCATTTATTTTCATTGCAGAGACTGATGACAAGCTGCTGCCTGTGTCTGAGATTGTTTCCACATGTGCAGAGCCTATGATGATGCAGGAAAAGGTCTGTTCAGGGTTTCCTGGTGAATTTCACTGTGCTCTTTTTTTTTTTTTTTTTTTTTTTTTTTTAT
>VWYK01076637.1:0-44014 GCA_013399775.1 Semnornis frantzii
TACTTAGGCTAAGCTCCTCTATGTTTGGCTGCTTTTTTTCTGCTTGCTCATGATGAGCTTAAGTACTTGGCAGAACTGGAAACTCTTGGGGGAATAGTATTGTGTTGTCATAGAATTGCTTTGGTTGGAAAAACCCTCCAAGGTCATCAGGCCCAACCTTCAACCCAGCACCACCATGGCTATTAAATCATGTCCCAATGTGCCGTGGCCACATGTTGCTTGAACACCTCTAGGGATGGTGACTCCACCTCCCTGGGCAGCCTGTTCCAATGCCTGACTGCTCTTGCAGCAAAGAATCACAGAATGTCAGGGGCTGGAAGTGACCTCGAAGGGTCGTCCCTTCCAACCCCCCTGCCAGAGCAGGATCACCTATACCAGATCACACAGGAATGTGTCCAGGTGCTTTTTGAATATCTCCAGAGAGGGAGACTCCACAACTTCTTAAGTCCCTGTATCTTTAGGATCTTGACAGTATGAAAATGCCATTCACCTGTCTGTAAAACATCTCCCCTTGCTTCCACTTAACAGCAGTGAAAATAACTAAGCAGAGACACCTGACAAGGTGCCTGATGCAGACCTGTGAGGACACCCTGGTTCTCAGCAACCTGAATTATCTGTTGTGTTGTTGTCTGTACTTAGAATGAGAAAAACGTTGGCAGAGGTACACTGTGATGGCTTGGCTTTACCATACACAGTTAACTTGCCATATTTTATTGCAGAGTGATGTGAATCAACAACTTTCTTCCAACCAACAGCGTATCCTGATCAGTGGCTTTCCTTGGAAGATGACAATGACATCTTGGGTCTTGGACTTAGGTAATCACAGAATGGTGGGGGTTGAAAGTGACCTCTGGAGATAACCTAAACCAACCTCCCCTGCTAAAGCAGAGTTACCTACAGCAGGTTGGCCAGGATCACAGTGTCCACGTGGGTTTGGAATCTCTCCAGAGAAGCAGACTCAACATCACAGGGCAGCCTGCTCCAGGGCTGCAGCAACCTCACAGCAAAGAATGTTCACCTCGTGTTCAGATGGATCCTCCTGGCTTCCAGTTTGTGACCATTACCCCTTGTGCTATAACTGGGCACCACTGGGAAAAGTCTGGCTCCATCCTCCTGCCTCCCACCCTTCGGCTCTTGCTTGAGCATTGAGCAGACCCCGTCTCAGGCTGCTCTTCTCCAGGCTGAACAGCCCCAGGGCTCTCAGCCTTTCCTCCTCTCAGAGATGCTTCTCTTCATAGTCTCTGCTGGACTTTCTAGCAGCTCCTTACTTAAGAGACTCACTGTAAGACTGTGGTCATATAGTTCTTCTCCTCTCCTTGACCTGCTGTACACAGAAAGATTCCAAAGCAGCTGCATGAAAAACAGGGAAAACAAAATCCAGCTTGGAAGAGAAAGGAGGAGATATCATCTTCATTTTCAGGCAAGTGGTCTGACAGCCAGGAAACCCACCCCATTGCTAAGAGGTGAAGTCACTAGAATACAGCATGGAAGAGAAGGCCAAGAGCTACTCATTTGAAAAGTGAACCTCTCCTGAACAAAAGAAAAAAACAACCCATATTTGGGAAACCAGCTGTGACCTGAGTCATCTCCTTAGTCCATTTGTGGAGGAGTGCTAAGTGATGCAAATGCTAGTCCATAAGAAATGGAAATCAATAAATATGTCAGGTCTTATCTAGCAGAGATATGTCTTCTAAAACCTCCTTCTGTCCTCCTTTTTACCTGCCCACTTCAGCTTGGTTCTTCAATAAGCAGTATTAAGCATCAGGAAAGATAACACTGCTGGAAGCAAAGTCAGGAGTCATCTTGATTCCAAAGCCAAATCTTTGGAGATCTACCAGATTGCCTGCATAAGCCTCACTGGGTTGGAGTTCTTGGAATGTGAGAACAAGAACTGTGTTCCATCCACCTTTCTAGATACTTCAGCTTGGCTGGAGAGCATTTAAAAATACCTTTAATCCCCAGCAATTAACTCTCAGACATGGTAATTCTAACTTTTCTCTCCCTGTTGTTCTTAAACTCAGTTATTCAGCCCCAGGAGGTATGGAATCATAGAACTGTTTCAGCTGGAAAAGACCTCTAAGATCATCAAGTCCAACTATCAACGCAGCACCATTAAGACACATCCCAAAGTGTCATGTCCACACATTTCTGGAAAATCTCCAAGGGTGGTGACTCCATCTCCCTGGGCAACCTGTTCCAATGCCTGACCACTCTTTCAGGGAAGAATTTTTTCCTCATATCCAATCTAAATCTCCCCTGGCACAATTTCAGGACATCTCCTGATACTGGGGCAAAAAGACCAGCACCCACCTCATTCCAACATCCTTTCAGGGAGTTGTAGTGAGCAATGAAGTCTCCCCTCAGCCTCCTCTTCTCCAGACAAGGTAGTCTGGAGAAGGTAGTGGAACAGAGCCCTGATAGTGTGACCTGGTTTGACTTTCCAAGTATTTTATTGTCTTTTTTCCAGCTGTTTAGAGTAAAATTTCAATTAATCAGATGGGAAATAAATATGAAGACTATCTTGATGCCAAATTGGTGTCAGCAAAATCAGTTCTTATCCCTAGTTCAGTCATTAACAGTCAATCACGGACTCTGGGGTAGAAAAAAATTAATGTCTGGTGAATCTGCATCTCCTTTCCTCAGAAAGGTCTGGAAGCTCTATCTCTGCATCCAATCATGGGGACTATAACTCATGGCTCTCCTGGCAGCTAGTGCTGCAGCTCACCCTTCATTTTATGGCTGCAAGTGTTAACATTTCTGCAGAACATCATGGTAATTCTCTGAGCAGAATGATTATTTTTTTAGTGACTCTCAACAATTAATTATCTGCCTCTTAACAATGTGCTGGGATGAATGATCACCAGGGAGAGGCTGTCAAGCTCTTAGGGAAGCTGATCATCTAATGGATGGAATAGCAAAAGGTGGAGGAAATACATTCTGCAGTTTTGGTGAAGTTCTTTCTTGCATGACATAGCTCCGGTGGGAACTGCTTCACAGAATCTCAAATTCATAGAATGAGTTGGGTTGGAAGGGACCTTTAAAGCCCATCTAGTCCAACAGACCTCACATGAGCAGGGACATCTTCAGCTGGAGCAGATTGCTCAGAGCCCCTGACAACCTGATCTGGAATGGCTCAAGGGATGAGGGTCCCACCACCCCTCTGGGTAACGCGTTCCAATCTCTCATCTCTCCGAGTGTAAAAAAGGTCTTCCTTCTGTCTAGTCTAGATCTCTCTCTTAGTTTCAGACCATCACCCCTTGTCCTGTCACAACAGGCCCTGCTAAAACATTATCTCCCATCTTTCTTCTTCAGGTCATTATAACCTTTGAAGAGCACCTATACCACACCTCAGTAGATACATGATCATGAAATCTCAGTGTTAGCCAGGACATAGTCAGATCCAATTCCATGCTCTCTTTTTGGAAGGTCTGTTCCGTGTGATGACTTACAAAGTCAGTGGCCTTATTTCAGCCAGACTTGGACAGGCTGAAGGGTTGGGCAGGAAGAAATTTAATGCGGTTCAACAAGGGCAAGTGTAGAGTCTTGCACCTGGGATGGAACAACCCCAGGGATCAGTATATTGACCTGTTGGAAGGCAGTGAAGGGGAAAAGGAGCTGGGGGTCCTAGTTGATGGGAGGTTGACTATGAGCCAGCAATGTGCTCTTGTGGCCAGGAAGGCCAATGCCATTCTGGGGCATATTAAAAGAGGTGTGGCTAGTAGGTCAACAGTGGTTATCCTCCCTCTCTACTCTGCCCTGGTGAGGCCCCATCTGGAGTACCGTATCATCCACTTCTGGGTGTATTGGTTCAAGAGAGACCCAGAACTGCTTCAGAGAGTTGTGCACAGAGCCACAAAGATGATGAAGGGGGTGGAACATCTCTCTTATGAGGAGAAACTGAGGGAGCTGGAGCTCTTTAGCTTGGAGGAGACTGAGAGGTGACCTCATCAATGTTTATAGATATGTGCAGGGCGAGTGCCAGGAGGATGGAGCCAGGCTCTGCTGGGTGATGCCAGATGACAGGACAAGGGGCAATGGGTGGTAGTTGAGGCATAGGAAGTTCCATGTAAAAAATGAGGACTCCCTGTGAGAGTGACAGAACACTGGAACAGGCTGCCCAAGGGCAGATATTCAAAACCTACCTGTTTGACCTGGTATCGGTGATCCTGCTCTGGCAGGAGGGTTGGTCTAGATGATCTCTCAAGGTCACTTCCAGCCCCTGACATTCTGTGATTCTGTGATTTTTAGGTGGTGCTGAACACCTGGAAAGAGAGTTGGATGGATGGAATCCTTTCCATAAACATTAACTCCTGTTTTGAATGCAAGTCAATGCTGTCCTGCACTGTGTCTGCTGGGAAGTGGCCACCTAACATTGTCTCAAGTGCTGAAGAGGTCTGGACACATCTGACACATGTAGCACAACATCCCATGATATGCTTACCCATGTACTGTCTGAGCTACCAGCTCCACCTCTCTGTTTTGTTTCAACTCTGTCATCTCCTAATATCATGTGGTGTTCCATGGATCCCTCCACTGGAGGAGGCCATGAACAGCTCAAGCCTTAGGGAAAATTGGTTAAATTTGCACCTCCAAGGCTAGAGTTAGAACATCATCACTGTGAGCTCATGTTGCCACCTTATCTTTCTGCTAGCTCAGAAAAAACCTCTGCACCCCCTTCATGCCAGAAGGCAATACCAAGAGCGTGGGGAAGAGAAAGTTCCAAAGAGTCCTTAAAGCAGCCTTCCAGTATCTGAAAAGGGCTATGGGGAAGTTGGAGGGGGACTTTTTATAAGGCCCTGTGATGACAGGACAAGGGGCAATCGTTTTAAACTCAAGAAGGGTAGATTTAGATTGGGCATCACTAAGAAGCTCTTAATTATGAGGGTGGTGAAACACTGGAAACAGATAAATTGTAGTGCCTCATCCATAGAACTGTTTAAGACCAGGCTGGATGAGGTTTTGAGCAACCTCGTCTAGCAGGAGGTCTTCCTGCCTATGGCAGAGAGGTTGGTAATAGATGATCTTTAAGGTCCTTTCCAACTCGAGCTGTTCTAAGAGTCCCCTCCTGCCAAGCACTGCAGAAATGCACTCTGACATGCTCTCAGGTCAAACCACATGTGAGACTCATCTCCCCTAAGTGCCTACAAAAGGGGTGTATCCACTCATGCCCATTAGTGTTGAACCAACTGTAGGTGATGGCTACCAAGTCAGCAGGGCTCAGGTCATCAGTCATCTGTGCAACACAGACATCGTGCTTCAGGATGACATGATCTCCACTGAGGTGCTGCACTTTGACTACTGAATGGTCCCAGAGTGGGGTCAGACATCTGTGCCTACACCGTAGATGGCTTGAGGATGTGCATTATCTCCATTTTCTACCCTCTGGTGGGAATAAGTGCTCGCAGCCCACATGGACTGTTCCTGCAAGACTCAGGAGAACTATCCCTGTGTGATTGTGACCATTTAGAAGGAGAGACCACGGCAACAGGCTGAGAGAGTTGAGGCTGTTCAGGCTGGAGAAGAGAAGGCTCTGGGGAGACCTTAGAATTGCATTTCGATATCTGAAGGGGACCTACAGGAATGCTGGGGAAGGACTGTTTAGAAGTGCTTGTAGTGGCAGTGGTTTGAAACTGATGCAGAGTAGATCTACTTTGGACATAAGGAGGAAGTTCTTTACCTCCTATGGCCCTGGGCAGCCTGATCTAGTTGGAGGTGTCCCTGCTTACTGCGGGCAGCTGAACAAGATGACCTTTGAGGGTCCTTTCAACCTGATACAATCAGTGAATCTGTGAAACCTAGTAGTGGCCTTCCAGTACCTGAAGGGGACCTACAAGAAAGCTGGGGAGGGACTTTTTACAAGGGGTTTTAGTGATAGAATAAGAGGGAGTGTATTGAAGCTGGAAGAGGGGACACTTCAAGTGGATATTATGAAGAAATTCTTTCCAGCGAGGGTGGTGAGACACTGGAACAGGTTGCCCAGGGAGGCTGTGGATGCCCCCTCCCTGGAGGTGTTCAAGGCCAAGTTGGATGAGGCCAGAGCAACTTAGCCTAGTAAAAGGTGTCTCTGGCCATGGCAGGGGAGGATTTGAACTAGATGATCTTTAAGGTCCCTTCCAACCCAAACCATTCTGTGATTCTATGAGGTGATGGAAGGGAAGGGGGGGAGCTCAACGTGACAGGCAGAAGCCCAGCCCTGCTTACAGCCTCAATCTGCTGAAGCCAGCACGTTTCTGCAGACTAAGCAAGTTTACCAATAAAACCTTCTCATAATCTACCAGAATGGAAGGAAGAAAAAGAGAGTGAGAGAGAAAGCAACGGGGCTGCAGTGTCCACATGTAATAAGCACTNGATGGAGGGAGGAGGGTGGGAGGAGGAGGGGAGGGGAGTTAGTGAAGGCTGGAAGAGGTGATGGGAGTGAGAAGAGAGGGCATGAGATGGGGGTAGAGGGAAGGGGGAGGAAACCATCCCGAAGGGTTTCGCTCTGTAATCGATTCCACTGGCAATAAGCAGCCAAGCTGGGGGGGGTGTGGGCTGGGGGTGGGAGAGGATGGAGTGAAAACAGCAAGTTAAGCAATTTGTTGCGCAATTCCTGGGGGTTTATTGCTTGGACTTTACAGGAACAGCAAGACTTGGTGCTGCCAGCAGCAAGAGTCATGGATCTGCTGAATAGATGGATACTATCTTCTCAAATTTGATGTCCTGGGATCTGGGCATCTCTTTACTGGTGAGACATCACGATTAGCAGCTAAGAGTGATGGGGAGCAGAGCAAGCAGGAAGGTAAATCCCTAGTTTATGGCTTTTGCAGCATCTGTCTCTTGGGTATCTGAACTTCTCACTCCCCTTTGCATGTGCCATCACTTGAGATAGACCAGAACCAGTTCTGTTCAAGGATGTCCTGAGCTCTCTGTTCAATGCCAGCATTTTTTGAAGTTCAGGACAGGTTTGCACAGGCAGTGACTGCTTCTAGCAGTGAGAATGCTGATGGGGAGAGTCACTGCCAAGGGCTTTGCTGCAGAATGTTGTGTCTTGGACTGGCAGACCAAGTGAAGAGTACTGTCATATTTTGTGCCCCACATAGGGACAAAGTTAACTCAGAGGTGGTAGCTGCAGGTAGGAATAGACAGGACAGATAACCCAAAATTGCCTAACCAGGAATTCCATCCCATGAATGTCACCTTCATGATAAAACTGAGAGATCACGAGGGTCAAACCTCTTCTTCAATGGGTGGTGTCCAAGAGCGACTCTGTCCATTCTACCTTTGCTCCCAATCTGTGTGTTCCTGAATCCAGCTTCAGAATTCAGCTCCTGAATCCATACCCATCTGATGTTGAGTCCAATCTGGGACTTCACCAGTGCCTGCCTCCAGCATCAGTAATGACAATGTTGACATCATTACCATCAGAGACTTGGATTCTATATTGGTTTGTGTGTATTTGTCTCAATGTTATTGTTCTTTCCACCCCAGCCTGTTTAGTTTCTCTCCCAGCCCATCAGTCTCTTCCCCTTATTCCCTTTCTCTTTGCTTTGGGAAGGCAGGGAGATTCATAGAGAGCATCTGTCCCTCACCTGGTGACCAGCTCAGCCCTACCCCTGGACACTCTGTGTGTGGACTCAAGTGAAATGTTTCCCTCAACCTATGAAACAGAAAAGATAAAATCAGTCAAGTAGGCACCAATCACAACTGATGGGTGTAAAGGAGATACAGATATATTGATCTTTATCTGAGACAAATAATATCCATCTAAATTGATCTCCCAAGCCTATTTATCTATTCTCAAATCTCCCTCCACTCATTTGACCATCCCCACCATCAATGTCTATCAATTTCTCTATCAAATTTTATGTCAATTTCCCTCCCTTCTCCATGTCCCTGAAGTGTGTAACACCGAGCGGACACAACATGGTCAGGATCAGTCCAAGATATTAGTAGGTATCATTTAGTAATGGCAATAAAGTTTCTTTCCTGACCGCCTTGGTTTGACACATGCTACTTAAAAAACCTCAGGTGAACCCCAAAGACCAAGACAGTGGGGCCAAACCAACAAGTTCAGCCTGGCCCACCCACATAGTTAGCAAGTTCAAGATCTCTCCACATCTACTTAAAAGGTTGCAATGGGGAGGGTTAAAGATACCTTCATGTATGGTAGACAGGAATAATTACTCATGACCAAGATCAGAAGAGAGGTTGGAGAATGCTGGACCCTACACCTCTCATAGTGAACATCATCTGGGCTGAGCCCCAAACCCCATTTTCAGCAGGAGAGTATTGTTTGTGGTGAAAATGTAGAGATGGAGAGGAAGAGTTCCCTTATGTTCATAGAATCATAGAAAGCCAAGTTGAAAGAGGCCTCAGTGATGAGAAAGGCACCTCAGAGACCAAATTAGATGACCTCAACTTTGACCATAATACCTGTAACTAATCTCCAAATGAGAGGAGTAACATAGGTAAAAGTGGCTTTCTCAAATTAAATCTTAAATTGCAGCAATATTAATATTGACAATCTAGAGCAGCAGTAGAGGAACTACAGAGATGATAGAGAGGTTATCTTCCCCCTTTACTGTGTCCTGGTGAGGCCACAGCTGGAGTACTCTATTAGGTCCAGTTCTGGGCTCCCCAGCACAAGAGAGACAGAGAACTACTGGAAAAGGTCCAGCAGAAGGTTCTGAAGATGCTGAGGGACCTGGAGCATCTCTGTGAGGATCTCTGCTCAATGCTCAACAAGAGCTACAGGGTGGGGGGGAAGAGGATGGGACCAGAATCTTTTCAGTAGTACCCAGAGACAGGAAAAGGGAAAACGGGCACAAACTGGAACCCAGGAGGTTTTATGAGGAGAAACATTTTGCCTTTGGTGGTTCAGAACCCTGGGTCAGGCTGCTCAGAGAGGCTGTGGAGTCTCCTTCTCTGGAGAGATTCCAAATGCACATGGACATTGTGATGCTTTGCAATCTGCTGTGGGTGACCCTAATTTAGCAAGGGGGGGGGCTAGATTAAATGATCTCCAGAGGTCTTTTCTAACCCCCACCATGCATGAATTCTTTGATAGTTCCTTTTCCACAACCTATATTCCAATAAATAATCACACAATCTAACAAATTTTCCACTGTGCACTAATAAGCATATTTTTTTCCTGCTGGAAAAGCTGGTACTTTCAAAGTGGCTTCATCAAATTCCCCACCTAGCCCAGCAGATCCATCCTTTTTTATAATTACACTCCCTGTCGATTTCAAATACAGTTAAAAATGTGCAAACTGAGTCAATTTTTACACCGTAACTTTGCGTGATATAGGACCCTTGTGTCTCAGACATCCAACACACACACCCCCCTCCCTTCCTTGGTGCTCTTCTCCTCCTTGATCCTGACATTAAACTGCTCCACTTAGACTGGGTACCTGCTGCCAGGCAGGCTGACCTCATTAAAATAGATTAGTGCAGAAGTAAAATCTAAAAGGTAATAAAAATTGCTAATATTTTTCACCCGGACACACATGTATTTTCTACTTTATTTTTTTTTTCCCCTTTCAGTGGAAAAAGCTCCTCTTCAGATAACAAAAAAAAAAAAAAAACCACCAAAAAAACCCCACCACCTCATTTTTTGCAGTATTACCCTCCAGGCAAGATGTTATTAGTGACCTGGACAAGGCAAAATGTGTTTATTTTCACTTCTTTTGCAGTTCTAGCAATTTATACGAGTGATGTGGTGATGTGTCTGCAGCTAAGATGGGCTAAAGCTTGGGAGCAAAACTCTATTTCCAGAAAGGGACTTCATCAACCTGAGATGTTCCTGGCTTTTCTAATCATATCAAGTAGCCCTATTAAAGCTATTTTCTCTCCAAATATATTGAAAGAGATTTTAATTATCCCTAATATTTTTGTCTTCTTTCTGCTTTTTTCTTCTTTTGTCTCCTCCACTCTCCCAAGACCACACCTGGAGTGCATCCAGTTTTGGTGCCCCCAACACAAGAAGGACATGGAACTGGGTCCATGAAGATGATTAGAGGGCTGGAGCACCTCCCCTATGGGGACAGGCTGAGACAGTTGGGGCTGTTCAGCCTGGAAGAAAGGAGGCTTCCAGGAGACCTTGTATTGGCCTTCCAGTACCTGAAGGGGCCTACAGGAGAGCTGAGGAGGGACTTTTCACAAGGGCTTGTAGTGATAGAACAAGAGGGAATGGATTGAAACTGTAAGAGGGCAGATTTTGACTGGAGATTAGGAAGAAGTTCTTCACAGTGAGGGTGGTATGACACTGGAACAGGTTGCTCAGGGAATTTGTGGATGCCCCCTCCCTGGACAAGGCCTTGAGCAACCTGGTCTAGTGGAAGGTGTCACTGCTCATGGCAGAGGAGTTTGGAAATAGATGGTCTTTAAGGTTCCTTCCAACCTAAACCTGGCTATGATTCTTTCTATGAGAAACACATCCTGTGGGGTTACTCCCAGGACATGGAAGGAAGCTTGCTTGGTAGCTCGTAACTACTGCAGCTTGATCAGAAAAGTGACAACACGAATCATACAATCGTAGAATGTTTTGGGTTGGAAAGGTTCTTTAAAGGTTATCTGTTCCAACCACACTGCTAAAGTAGGTTCACCCACAGCATGTTGCACAGGATTGCGATGTCCAGGAGGGTCTGGAAGCTCTCCAGAGAAGGAGATCCCACAACAATTCTGAGCAGTTTGCTCCAGGGCTGCAGCACCTTAGCTGCAAAGAAGCATCTCCTTATGTTCAGCTGGAACCTCCTGGGTTCCAGTTTGTGTCCACTGCCCCTTGTCCTGTCACTGAACACCGCTGAAAAGAGTCTGGCCCCAGCCTCTTGCTCCCCACTTTTTATCTCTTGCTGAGCACTGAGACCCTCTCAGGCTGCTCTTCTCCAGGCTCAACAGCCCCAGGGCTCTCAGCCTTTCCTCCTCACAGAGATGCTCCAGGTCCCTCGGCATCTTCATAGCCTCCACTGGACTCTCTCCACTAGTTCCCTTTCCCTCTTGAACTGGGGAGCCCAGAACTCCAGCTGTGGCCTCACCAGGGGAGAGCAGAGTGGGAGGAAAACCTCTCTGAACCAGTCTGCCACACCAGGAGACCAGTGCCTGTCAGGAGAGCACTGTCCATTTCAGCTTTGAGGACTCATTGCTGGCTCATGGTGAGTTTCTTCTCCACCAGGACTCTGAGGTCCCTCTTTGCAGAGCCTTCCAACTGGCCACCCCCTCACCTGTGCTGGTGCAGGACTTGCCCTTTAAAGCTGCTTTGAAAGGAATTCAGAATACCAACCTCCCTTGCCCCTGCAGCCCTGGGATGCATCGGAGAATGATTTTCTCTGCAGAGGGGAAAGGAGATTTATCAGTTCTTGGAACCAGTGTTTATGAATATTCCTAAAGAGGAAAATCAATCAGTTCTATCATAACATTGCCATTTTTCTAAATGATAGAACAAGCATTTTTATACACCTCGCACTGGCTGGGGGAGAATCGATAGGAATTATGAGCTCCTCTCTGAATTTACTAATGTTCTGGCACCATCTCCTCCTCTCCCTGAAGCTAAGCAAGGTAGAGTCCTCAAAGCCTTGGGGATGAAGCTGCTCTGACTCACCTCTTGCACCCTTGCTCTTCCCTTTTTAGACCTCTTCTACCTCCTTGACTTTCAAGTTACCCGACAAGTCCAGCCTGCTGTACTCGACTGGACCACATCAAAGTGAGGAGAAAAGACCCTGCAAAGCACCACGAAGTTAAAACCGAGGTTTGAATTCATCTCTCATTTGTGCCAGCTTAAGTTAGACACCTGGAAGTAGGGCTTACCTTGGAAAAAGGTGACTGAGATTTCTCCCCATCATCCCATCTCCCTTGAGCAGCCTGGTCTAGAACTTCCATTAAAAGCTAATGATAGGAGTGCCAACCTAGATGATCTTTAAGGTCTCTTCCAACTCAAACCGTTCTGTGATTCTATGCTTCTATGATTTGTCTTACCACAGAGTCCAATGGAAAATTATATCCAATGAGCCTTGGAACCAACCCAACCACTTAAAATTTCCAAGAATGGAGAGAGATTGTCCATTAGTGTTCAAGGTCAGGTTGGACGGGGATTTGAGCAAGTTGATGTTGTAGAAGGTGACCCTGCCCATAGTAGGAGGATTGGAGTCTTGCTGGAGATCTTCCAATGGCTTTTCCCACCTGAACTGATCTGTTTAGTGATTAGAGAATCACAGAATTATAGAATGGATCAAGTTGGAATGGACCTTTGAAGATTATCTGCTCCAAATCTCCTGCACTGAGCAGAGCCATCTTCAACTGCAGCAGGTTGCTCAGAGCCCCAAACAACCTGACTTGGAATATTTCCAGGGATGGAGCATCTCCCACCTCTCTGGGCAACCTGAGCCAGAGTCTCACCAGTCTCAGTGTAGATAATTTCTTCCTTCTCTCCAGCCTAAATCTCTATCCTTTAGTCTAAAACCATCACACCTTGTCCTGTCACAGCAGGTCCTGATAAAAAAATCTGTCCCCAACTTTCTTCTAGGTCTCCTTTAAGTACTGAAAGGCCACAAGTAGGTGTTCCTGGAACCTTCTCTTCTCCAGACTGAGCAACCCCAGCTCTCTCAGTTTGTTCTCACAGCAGAGGGCTTCCAACCATCCCAGCATTTCTGTGGCCTGCTCTGGCCCTGCTCCAACAGGTTCCTCCTGTGCTGAGGACTCCAGAGTTGGCCCCAGCACTGCAGGTGGGGTCTCAGTAGAGTGCAGCAGAGGGGCAGAATCCCCTCCCTCCCCCTGCTACTCACACTGCTGGGGATCAGCTCAGCACAGGGCTGGCTCTGGACTGGCAGTGCTCAGTGCCAGCTCATGTTCAACTTTTCATCCAGCAGCACTCCCAAGTCCTTCTCCACAGGACCTCTCTTCAGCCCTTCATATCTCAGCCTGGATTGATACTGGGAGTTGCCTTGGCATAGTTGTAGGACCTTATGGTTGTTGAACCACATGAATCCACCTCTCAGCCTTGTTCAGGTCCCTCTGGGTGGCATCATTCCATCTTAAAGTTCAGTAGTTACCATAGAACTGTTGAGATCAGAAGAGACCTTTGAGATCATCCAGTCCAACCATTGAGAGCTCACAATCCCACCACTGTTGGAGAGCTGCTGCCACGAAATTACATCCCTCAGCACCACATCCACATGTCTTCTAAATAGCTCTAAGGATGATGACTTTACCACCTCCCTGGGCAGCCTGCCCCAATGCTTGATAACCCTTTCTGTGAAGAACACTTTCCTTATTTCCTTATGTTCCCACCTCTCTGTTCTGATTGCTTTTGCAACTTCTTTTTCCCCATTTCTGAGTGCTGCTGATCAGCAGCTCTGGAATGGAGAGCCCAGATGAGGGATATGCCATGACTCTATTAGAAGGTCTGGATCAGACCCCACAAAGCCACATCTACTGCCGCCATAGCTAGCTCCTGCAAACCCAAACCCACCTCTTTGGTGGAGAAAAGGAGAGACCTCCAGCCTTGAATTTAGCTACTTGGTCATTTTTCCTTCTGGGGAGACATGAATCTTTGCAAGAAGGGGCAGGCAGGCCAGTGATAAATTCCACTAAAGGTAAAAGTGATTGATTTTAGAAGACACTGTTTAAGAATTTGTTTTTCTAATGGATCCTAAAGTCCTATCATCAATTTTGCCAAGCTCAGCGGTGCCAGAAGGCTGCTGAATCCTGCCCGGAGAGGAGGAGGGAGGTAAAGAGAAGAAGGAAAGATGAGGTGGGGATGGAAGAGCAGGAGTATGAGTAGGAGGGGGATGGAAAAAAGGAGCTCATCATACCTCCTTTTTAGATGCAGTATCCTAAAACGTGGATTATACTCAACCATAAATACTAATCCATTAGTTGCTCTTTCACACGCTGCTGGTTGGAATGCTGCCTCCATTTGCCTGCATGAGAATCTATTTGAATATCAATGTGGCTTCATGTTCAAGTGCTTCCCTTGAAGTTTCAGATGAAGGGCAGGTGTGCAGGGCTGGGGCTTTGGGGACTGGGGGACTGTATCAGGGGGGGAATCAGGAGGTAATTATTGAAATCCCACTTCATTCCAAAAGCTTCTTAGCAGTCAACCAAACAGCTCCCAAAAAAACCTAGAGAAACTCCCCACTCTCTTTATCTTTAAAACGATAGTAAAATAAAGTTCTCAATTTTTAATTCCACCGAAGGACTGTGTCAATTTGCTTGGCTCCAAGTGATGGGGGAAGATGAAGACAACCTACCAGGGGTCTGCAGGGGCAAAGTGTTGCTATGTGGACTGTTAATGTCTCTAAATAAGGAAGAGACCCCCACAGTGATGGAGGAGCCTGGAAGCTTCACAGTAAGACTCCCACAACCCCCCCTCCATCCTTTCTTATTTCTTATTTGGATTAGTTTTAGTTTGTGAGTTCTGATAATAGAATCACAGAATCATTAAATGGATTGGGTTGGAAGGGACTTTAAAGATCATCCAGCTCCAAACCTCCCTGCCATGGACAGGGACACCTACCACTAGACCAGGTAGCTCAAAGCCCTGTCTAACCTGGCCTTGAACACCTCCAGGAAGGGAGCATCCCCAGCTTCCCTGGGCAACCTCTTCCAGTACCTCATCACCTTCACTGTAAAGAATCTCATCATAATATCCAGTCTAAATGTCCTCTCCTCAAGCTTCAATCCATCCCCGCCTCATTCTATCACTACAAGTCCTGGTACAAAGTTACTCCCCAACTTTCTTGGAGGCAAGAAGTAGCCAAATCTCAGAATCTAAACCAAAATTACCATTGTTTCAGAGCCCACTGAGACTTTCTCTGCCTGACCCAACCCAGGGACCCATGAGTATCTTGGGAATTATAAGGCTGGGATCTGTGGCCACAGTCATGGCTTGCTCCCTCTGTATTTAACAAAGCTAGATCCATCCTGGTCCACAGTGAGCAGAAAGAGGCCCTACTTGGTGGTTATCAACTCACTCTTCAGCAAGATACTCAGCTTGCTGCACCCCTTTTGCTTTATTTTAACGGAGATAAGGAAATAACCCTGGTTCCTCCAAAAAGGAGCAGTCATTTTGTAGTGACTCATGTTTCTGCTGTCCTCTCAACTGGGACTTTATTGCAGAGCCTGACCCTTGGAGACCAGATGAGACTTCCTTTATCAGCAGAGGATGGAGCTACTCTACCTGATTTGTAAGGCCTTCTGGCAGATCGCACAGTCCCAGAGCGGTAGAAGTTGGAAGGAAGCTCTGGAAATCATCCAGTGCTATGCCCCTCCTAAAGTGTGGTTACTCATAGCAGGCTGCCCAGGATCACCATGTCCAGGTGGATTTGGAACCTCTCCAGAGAAGAAGACTCCACAACCTCTCTAGGCAGCCTGCCCCAGGTCTCCAACACCCTCACAACAAAAAAACCTTCTCCTAATATTCAGATAGAACCTCCTGGGTTTCACTTTCTTCCAGTTGTCCCTTTTCCTGTCACTGGGCACCCCTGAAAAGAGTCTGGGCCCAGCCTCTTCCCCCTCACTCTTCAGCTCTTACTCAGCATTGAGCAGATCCCCTCTCAGGCTGCTCTTCTCCAGGCTCAACAGGCTCAGGACTTTCAGTCTTTCTTCCTCACAGAGATGCTCCAGGCCCCCCAGCATCATGTTCTCCTCAAGAGAATCTCTCCAGCAGTGAACCCCAAGATTCAGTTCCATAGCTCAACAAAATTAGTTTGGGTATATTTCTCCTAGGAAGGTTTGGGCAGGTGATCAGAGGCTCAGAGAGAGAAAATTCTTATTATTAGATACCCCAGAGTTTGAGAGACCTGAGAACCAGCTCCAACCACAACAGGTAAGTTCTAAAGACTTCAGCTGTGGAGACTGGAGCCTGGCCAGAAGAGCTCCATTGACTTCTTGCTTTGTTTGACACAGCAATGAGAAGCCATTAAATGCCTCCTGCTGAGGATGTCCATCCTTGATGAGGGGCTCCTGGAAAGTGGCCAGCTAAACCAGCCAGTGCTCAAGCACCAAGGAGAAGGACCAGGAGAAAATAAAAATGCCTGACAGAGAAGAAAGGCAACAGCAACACTGACCAAGTGGTGCTCAAGTAGCAACCAAACCACCACGAGGTTTGGCATATCAGCATTAATGTCACACTTACCAGTAAGTGATGGGGAAAATCTCCTGCAGACAGATCCACATGCACCCCAAGGCTTTCTCCTGGGCTAAACAGTGAAGCAACCAGGATCTTTCCAGCCATATCCATCTTCCTTTTCATTTCCCTCCTACCTTTCTTCAGCCCCTGCTCCTATTTCTGGATTTTGGGAGGGTGCTTCTCACTGGAGAACAAGTCCAGGTTAAGCCCTTCACATGAGGCCAGTGACCCACCCCCAGACTGAGTATATTGAATTTGGACTTCCAAGGTTTTCAGGTAAGAAATTAAGAAGGTATGTCAAAAGATTGGTTATTGGAGCATTTCTGGGGTGAAGTGGCATCTGAGCATCTGCTATGGAAAAGCCTCAGTAGGAGGAATATCCATGAAAGGCACAGGGAGCTTAAGGGATTTCAGGGACCTGGGCTCCTGCATTTTACCTGGAGCATACAGCACCCAGAAGGTTCAGCCTAATGCAATTTTTCTTGGCAACATCAAAAAGTACATGAGAATGGAGGAGGTGTTGGAATCACCATCCCTGGAGGCACTCAAAACACGTGTAGATGTGGCTTAGAGCTCATGGTGGTGCTAGGTCAGTGGTTGGACCTGATGATCTTAGAGGTCTTTTCTCACCAAAACAATCTTCTGATCCTATGAAATTTAGTGGCTAAACAGTTCTTGGGCCCAGCAGAGACGTGAGTAAAGCCCAGCTCCCTGGCAGTATGGAGTGGGCATGCAGATGCTGACTTTGAGGATGCTTTGATCTTCAGACCTGTCTCTGCAAGACATCTCCAGAAATGACACGTATCTGATACCTGGGCTTGGTTTGCTGCCCGCTGTACCAGCTGCTCCCTTCTCCAAGGAGATGGTCAAGGCTGGGAAGGACAATGACCACCCAATGCCAAGCATGGTATGTTCCCCACTGCACCAACACACCCCTCCCTGGGCTGCCTCCTGCCTCCCTCCTCTCCAAGGTCTGGCAGAAGCTCCTTCCTTCTCAACGCCTCATCCATCAAGCCAGATGATGTTGTTTGCCCACCTCATCTTCCTCAGCTTGTCAGTGCCCAGAAAAAACAATGATAAATAAACTGGCACTGAAGAAACTGTCTCCTGCTGCTTGATTTATTTCTTATTTGTGTTGTAATCCAAGCCCCTTCTTCTCCTCCCCTGCACCCCAACGATTAACTCTTCTTCATCTGCCCGAGGTTTTCCTACCTGTAGACCTCACAGCCAACATGTAGTTTTTTACAGACTCTTAATCAACTTTGGGTTTTGTCTAGGGCTATGTTAGGCTTCCAAGGCTGGAGAAAATCAGATGGAAGCCATGATGCATGTCAGCTCTGGTCCTAGGTTAAAGGGCGAGATTGCAGGACCAGGACCTGTTTTATGTCCAGCCCTCAAGGCTAGGGAGGTGAGATTGCAGGACCCGGACCTGTTTTATGTCCAGCCCTCAAGGCTAGGGAGGTGAGATTGCAGGATTTGGAGATTTAAGGGTGACAGAGCACTGAAACAGGCTGCTCACAGAGGTGGTGGCATCTCCATCTCTGGAGGCATTCAAAACCTGCCTGGACATGTTCCTGTGTGACTTTCTTTACTAGAACCTGTCTTGGCATGAAAGTTGGACTCAATGATCTGCAGATGTCACTTCCAACCCCCACTATTCTGTGATTCTGTGACCTGGGACCTGCTTTATGTCCATACCTCAAGCCTGACTCTGGAGTATATTTGCACAAAGCAGAAAGCTATGGGTAGGAAGTCTGGTATGAAAAAGGCAAAAGTCCAAATGCCACTACATATTTTGTATTCTGTCAACCTAGCCCGCTCCCCAACCCTGGCACAGTTTCAAGCCATATAATCTCATTCTGTCACCTGATACTAGGGAGAAGAGACCAGTCCCCACCTCACTACATACAATCTCCTTCCAGGGAGCTGTAGAGAGGCAGAAAGTTTTCCCTCAGCCTCCTATTCTCCAGCCTGAACAATCCTTCATGGCCTTCATGGCTACCTGAGCACACTGCTGGATCATGCCCATCATCTTGCCACAGCAGAGTCCATCAACACCTTGACTTGGTTTTTGTTATGATGTCTCTCCCACCACGATAAACCACTGAAAGCAGTTTCATAACCCACCAAGCAATAAAAATGTATTAAATGCTTAATCAAACACTCCCCTCCTTTATTTGCCTCTTGATTGCTGCTCATTACATCATGTAGATCCTTCTCTCTTTTTTTTTTTTTTTTTTTTTTACGCAAAATTGTTCTGGATGAGGCCTCAAAGCCACCCTCAGCTCCTCNCATAAAATTATCTCTGGCTCTTACAGTCTGTGAGTTTATGATTAATCAATTACTTGGAGGAGTTATCTACTAAAATCAGAGTGCAATGCTTGCTGCACTCCCAATAAAGCATCAGACAGCAAGAGATTACTGGGCCAGCCCTTTCTTTCTTCATCAGTTGCTTATTACCAGTCATGGCGTTCAGGGGATCACAGGAATCATGAAGTAAACAGAGTGTACTGAAAATGGGGGCTGCACAGCAGAGCATCACCTTATCAGTGATGAATGGTACTGGGACAGATTAATTTGAGATCTTCTTTCCACCAGCTTTACTTAGCTTGATTCATAAAGTCACAGAATTATTTCAGCAGGGAAAAAAACCTCTAAGATCATCAGTCCAACCTTCAAACTAGGACCATCATGGACATTAAACCATGTCCTGAAGTGCCATGTCCATACACTTCTTGAACATCTCTAGGGATGGTGACTCCACCACCTCCCTGAACAACCTGTTCCAATGCCTGACCACTCTTTCAGAAAAGTTGGGGTTTTTTTCCTAATATCCAACCTAAACCTCCCCTGCTACAATTTGAGGCTGTTCTGTCTTGTCCTACTGCTTCTTACTTGGGAGAAGAGACTGCCCCTCTCCTGCCTCCAACCTCCTTTCAGGGAGTTGTAGACATCAAGAAGGTCTCCCTGTAGCCTCTTCTCCAGGCTGAACAATCCTATTTCCATCGGCTGCTCCTCATAAGACTTTTTAGCAGATCCTTCACCAGCTTTGCTGCCCTTCTCTGGACGTGCTCCAGCCTCTCAACATCCTTCTTGGAGTGAGGGACTCAAAACTGAATGCAGGGTTTGAGGTGTGGCCTCACCAGTGCCCAGTACAGGGGGACAATCACTTCCCTGGTCCTCTTGGTCACACTATTGCTGATCCAAGCCAGGATGCTGTTGGCCTCCTTGGCCACCTCAGCACTCTTCTGGCTCATGCCCTGCCTTGAAAATGTGGCCAGTGAAATCACCATTTGGCTTGTGTAAAGTTACTTTTATGTTACACCACCTCTGTTTGAATTACGCAGGTGTAACACATCAGCTTAGAGTTGGATGTTCCTTCCAGCTTCTCTCCAGAGGACCCAGGCACAGATCTTTAGCTCTGCAAATGTGAGCCGGGCCATAAATAGCAGAAGACAGCGATTGACCAGAGTTCCGATATATGTAGCGGGTGCATGGGAGTTCAGATCCATGGGACCTATTCTAGGAGAGGAGTAGTTGTTTGTGATCACTCCCTGAAGAACCTCTCCCTCTTCAACATAATCCTCTCTAGGAGGGGGTTCAAACTGTTCTCATGGTGCCAAACACCAGCCCATGGAGTCATCCCCTCTAGCATAGCAGGGAAAGCTTTGTCATTTGAGTTTTTTGGGGCGGTTAGCAGGGACATTGGACTGGATGATCTCCAGAGGTCCTTTCCTATCCCTACCATTCTACAATTGTGTAGTATCATCATAAACCCAACCCCTGGTGAACAAGCCTATTGTCAACAGCACAGCAAGCAGCAGACGGGGGATGGTGCTTTAATTAGTAAAGACAACCCCAAATAAACAAGGGAATTGGAGTCCCCCCACCCCCGTGCCAGATATTCCCCCACTTCAGGAGCCTTGACAGCACAGCATGTGAGATGAGATGGGGGGCTCCTCTTGGCCACCACGTAACCAACCTCACAGCTCACAGAGCGAGCTGCTTTCCTTGGAGTTGTCAGTTTGCAGAGCTCATCTGGAGACACCAAGCAATTAACTACCCCCTCGGTTCCTCCATCCCCCTCTGAGCTTGACATCTCAGGAGAGACAAGGACCGCAATGCAGGTCTCTCCCCAGCAGCGTTGAGTGGCTTGTCTCTGTCTTGGCCCATGCAGGCAGAGCTCAGTGGGTCTCATTTGTTTGCATTTGCCTGGTGCCTTGACATGATGAAGTAAAAAGTTTTAATATTCGCCGGCATGAATTTTTAATGCCTGGCTCCTGCTCTCGTGTCATTATTTGCCTGCGCTTCAGCAGTTTTTGGAGAGCGTTTGTTTAGATAATGTTCTGTTAAAAAAGAAAGGAGGGTGGTGGGAAGGGAAAAGAGCCTGTCCCTTTTCTCCCCATAGTGACCATTAAATTATATCCCATCTACAGGGATGGCGTTCGACAGGTGCTGGCGATGCAACTTCGGATGGAGAGGGGTTGCAGTCACCCCCTGCCTGTGACCAAATTAATGGGAGATATCTGGTGTTGAGGTCAGCAGTGTGCTTCCAGGAAGATTTGGTGGGGAGAGAAATGGAGAATTTACACCTCCATCCTCAACATCTCTCACACCCCTAACCCTCAGCTGCCCCCTGGGAACAAAGGGAAAGGGAGAGGGAAAGGGAGAGGGAGAGGGAGAGGGAGAGGGAGAGGAGGATTATGATGAACTACAAGGCTGAGCTAAGATGATGGAAAAGTGGAACAGCAGTGGTAGAAGAACTACAGAATCCCAGCACAGTGGGGTTTGGAGGGAACCTTTGGGAATCATCTAGTTCAAGTGCCCCTGCTAAAGCAGAGTCACCCACAGCAGATTGTACATGATCACAATGTCGAGGTGCATTTGGAATCTTCCAGGAAATGAGAATCTGCAACCTCTCTGGGAGTCNAGAAGAACTACAGAATCCCAGCACAGTGGGGTTTGGAGGGAACCTTTGGGAATCATCTAGTTCAAGTGCCCCTGCTAAAGCAGAGTCACCCACAGCAGATTGTACATGATCACAATGTCGAGGTGCATTTGGAATCTTCCAGGAAATGAGAATCTGCAACCTCTCTGGGAGTCTGCTCCAGGGCTCTGAATCCTCCCCGTGTTCAGATGGAGCCTCCTTGGTTCCAGTTTGTGCCTATTGTCCCTTGGCCGGTTGCTGGGCACCACTGAAAAGAATCTGGTCCCATCCTCTTGACCCTTATCTTTCAGCTCTTGCTAAGCATTGAGCAGATCCCGTCTCAGGCTTCCGTTCTCCAGGCTAAACAGCCCCAGGGTCCTCAGCCTTTCCTCCTCACAGGGATGCTCCAGGCTTCTCAGCATCTTCAGATGCCCTGCTGTACTGTCTCCAGTAGTTCTCTGACTCTCTTGAACTGGGGAGCCCAGACTGGTCTCAGGACTCAAGATATGGTCTCACTAGCAGAGAAGAACTTCCCTCGACCTGTTGGTCACACTCTCCTTCATGCAACCAAGAAACCCTTAGCCTTCTAGGCCACAAGAGCACATTGCTGGTTCATGGTGAACTTGTTGCCCACCAGCACCTCCACAGTCCTTCTCCATGGACCTGCTTTTCAGCAGGTCAGTCCTTCATCTGTACTGGTGCAGAGGGTTAGACACAGAAGCCTCAGTATGGCAGCAAGGCCTCTTTCTGCAGTCCCACTGAGTGAGCTTGAGGAGTGGGTTAGAACAGGACTAGTTAGGTGGGAACATGAATGGCTCTGTACTGCATCAGACAGGCAGCACAGTAGTGGTGCTGGATCTGGGAAGAACATGACTTTTGTGTATGGTTTGTGTTACAAGAGTAAACCCTTTTGGGGCTGAGTCCAGGGCTGATGTCCCCAAAACAGCTTCTGCAAAGACAAGCTCACAAGTAAATAAGGGATGGACAGAGAGAACATTAGGTGATCTACAGTGATGGATGGATGGATGGATGGATGGGAGTGGGGAGGATGAATAAGCAGAATCACAGCCAGGTTTAAGCAAGAAGCTTCATCCTTTCTCTCAAAAATATGAATAGCTCTCAGCTGAACCTGTCAAACCAGAACTCTACCCTTAGCCTCCCCTCTTGGTAATCACTCAGACTTTCCACTCTCTTCAAAGTCCCACAGGAAACTGTTGATGAGGAAGGGAGGGTGATTGTCCATGCTGGATGCATTTCAAAGTTCAGATGGTTATTGCCAGCACCCTTTGCAACCACAGAAGGAATCTGGGGTCTCTGCTCTCCCCTCAGTGCCACCAGGTTTGGCTTTGACCCTGGGTCTATTCCTGCCTCTGTCCGTGGTGCTGAGTGGTGCTCTACTCTCCAGACCCCACTGAGCAGGGAGGTCTCACAGGGGTCACACCTCTCTGAGCACCCATGGCCAGACCCTGGATCTGGATGGATCCAAGCATTACACTGTGCACAGGTTCAGGAGAAGGCAACTGATAATCACAGAGTCACAGAATGGCAGGGGTTGGAATGGACCTCTGGAGATCATCTATTTCAACCCCCTCTTCTAAAGCAGGGTCATCCACAGCAGATTGTCCAGGATCACAATGGTCAGGCAGGCTTGGAATCTCTCCAGAGAAGGAGAATCCAGAACCAGCCTGCTCCAGAGCTTGGGCACCTCACAGCTAAGAAGTTTCTCCTCCTATTCAGATGGAACATCCTAGGCTCCAGTTTGTGTGCGTTGCTTCTTGGCCTATCACTGGGCATGACTGAAAAGAGTCTGGCTCATCATCTTGCTCCCTGCCCTCCAGCTCTTGCCGAGCATAGAGAAGGTCCCCCCTCAGGCTTCTCTTCTCCAAGCTAAACAGTCTCAGGTCTCTCAGCCTTTCCTTCTCACAGATATGTTCCAGGCTCCTCAGCAGCATTGCAGCCCTCAGTGGACTTTCTCTGGTAATTCCCTGTCCCTCTTGGACTGGGAAGCCCAGAACTGGACCCAGTACTCCAGCTGTGGCCTCACTAGGACAGAGACCTGTTGGACACACTTTTCTTCACACATTCAAGAGACCATTGGCCTCATCTCCTTAAGATTTCAGTCTCTAAGCCAAACAGTGTCTGAGCAACACTGGAGATAGTAATGGTTTCTTCACAAAGCCAGCAACCCCTCTTCAGCTGATCCTGTGTTAACTCACTGTTCAACAGAGTGGCTAACAGCCAACAAAGTTGACTCGAAAATGTCAGGCTGGGAACGGTGCACCCACTCTTCTGCATGGATTTTTGGAGCCTCTTTGTGCATCTGAAAAGTCCAGAAATGCATGGATTCATCAAGGGAATGTAGACAGAAGTAATCATAGAATACTTTGGGCTGGAATGATCTCAAAGATCACCTAGCTCCATTCTACCTGCAGTCAGAACGGACATCTTCAACTAGAGCAGGTTGGTCAGAGCCCCAGACAACCTGACCTGGAACATCTACCACCTCTCTGTTCAACCTGGGCCAGTGCCTAACCACCTTCATTGTGAACGATTTCTTCCTTAGTTCTAGTCTGAATCTCAACTCTTTCAGTTTAAAACCTGATCCTTGTCCTATTGCAATAGGCCCTGTTGAAATGATTATCCCCATCTGTGATATTCAAGAACTGTCTGGATGCACTCCAATGTGATCTGCTCTAGGTGATCCTGCTCTGACCAGATGATCTTTTGAGGTCCCTTCCAGCCCCTGATGTTCTATGATTCTGTGATGGTTTGGGAGTTCCCCCTTCCACTTTGTAAAATCACCCAGACTAGACTCAGCCAGCTGGAAGTTAAGGACTGAAGCTCTATTTACAGCTCAGCACAATATACAAGCAGATATATACACTATATACAGGAATATTTACAGAAAGATATAAGTTAAAGGTAATACAGAAACACAACACCCTTCCCAGAAATCAGAGACCCCAGGAGGGGCTCCCAACCACCCTTCCACCTTCTCCCCACCCCTAGATCTTACTCCAGGGTTTGACTCATGCACATGACTCCTCTCTGCCAAGTAACCTCACCTTCTAACTGCCCTGGGTCAGCCAGGGCAGTTAGAAGGTGAGGTTACTCGGCAGAGAGGAGAAAGCCAGAAGATAGACAGCCCGAGAGTCTGTGGGAGAGTGCCTTATCTATGTTTTATGTTCTTTTCTTATCCATCTCAGCACGCCTATGAGTGAAGTAAACATCACCAGTGTTTTCCTTTCACAGCTTATAATATAATTTTCTCCATTAAAATATTCCAATTAACCTCAAACCAGCACACCATCTTTCTGGGGAAAATATTTCCATCTGAAGTACTGGCAGGCTACCATAAAGTCTACCTGGAACCTTCTCTTCTTCAGGATGAACAACCCCAACTCTGTCAGCATTTTTCATAGTGTGCTTGGTAGAAGGGACTGGGGGAACAGAGGACTCATGAACTGAGGGCAGTTCATCTGCACTTCAGTTATAGGCTTGGAGAAGGCCAAGCTGTTACTTTCCCTGGGCTTGATACAAAGCCCAACTCAGTTTCTGAGACTCTTGTCTTACTTTTTTAGTGAGCTTGAGGCCAACTTTTTAGTGAGTGGGGCTAAAGGGTTTTTTGGAAATCATGGTTGAACAATGGACTGATCTTCACATTTCCTGTGGGACTAGAGGTAATTTAATGTTCATGGGATTAGCCTCCAAGTCACCAAAAACCTGAGATATAGGCAAAGTACATGACATGCCTGAGGACACGCAGAAAGTGCAAGAGGAGAAAACTCAAGGCTTTGGATTGTTGGTCTAGTTTCAAGACATTAATTCCTCCTGTTTCAGAACTGAGGAAACTTCTGCTCCAAAGTGTGTTGACACTTCACTATGTGGTCTTGTGGCCACAGTAGTTTTAGGCTGAAGGTTGATCAATGATTTTGGACATCTTTTCCAACCAAAACAATTCTATGATTCTATGACATATGAGAAGGTTAAGTCAGGTGGAGAAAGCTCTCTAAGACCTACTAAGTAGATCAGGTTAAATGAGGCCCCCAAGCCTACAAGTTCTCCAAGTTTGCATAACTTTGACCCTGCAACAACCATGAATTATCTCAGCAATGAGCTGGTTGTCCTTTGAGAGAACTCATGGGTTGGAATATGGCTCAGGGCAGAAGTAACAGGAGCTTTCATCTCCCTGTGATATGAGCCTGAGGACCTGCCTGTCTGTTCCTTGTGCTTTAAAAGCTGGAGACAGCTCCAAATTGGGATGCCCTTGGTTCTTATGTCTGTCAGCAGTCTCCTTCTGGCCGCTCAACACCAGCCCAGTTCCAACACAAGCACGAAGGCCTTGCCCATGCTGGGGTTGCATTTCACACACTCACAAGGAGGTAAGGGCAGCACAGTCTCCATTAGGGAACATTCTTAAGTTACTTGGGTCTCAGCTCTGAGATATGTAATCCAGGGAAAAGCAGGTGCAAGAGAGGAGCATGGCCAGGTGGCTTCTCTTTAAAGCTTGAAGGCAAGCTAAGGATAGAGGAGGAAAAATAGAGAGATGAGGGAATTAGCACCCTCTGAGTGCTATTAAAGGATCCAGCACAATCCATGGGCTTGTCAGATGGCACAGCTCCCAAACCAGCCCTTCTTACATTGGCCAGTGTTGCTGCTCCTCCCAGTACCTTCTTCTATAGGGGAAGGAGGACAATGAGAATGCACTAAAGAGAGGTTTGTATCACAGTTTTGGACAGCAAGGGCTAGATGATCCAGAGAAAAACATATCTTCTGCTGGAGAAAATCTCTTCTTATATGTCAACCACAAAATCCCAGCATGATGGAGCTTGGAAGGGACCTTTGGAGGTCATCTAGTCCTGCTAAAGCAGGATCACCTAAAGCGGGTTGCTCAGGATCACGTACAGGCAGGTTCTAAATCTCCACAGAGAAGATGGCAAGTGTAGGTTTACCCTTTCCTAATTTTAGGAAAAGTGTCCACATGCAAATCAGTTGTCTGAACTCTCAGGACAGTCAGTGAATTATGGTCAGGGCTCCTCTGACCCAAGTAGGAATCTACTCTAGGATGAGGCAACTCCCACCCTGACAGCCCCTGAAACTTCAAACCAAGGACATGTTAATGGATTGATGAGCACCTAAAATTAGGAAAGAGCAACTCCAACCTTTTCAATTTCCAGCCCTCACACCAGCTGTAAGGAAAAGTAGTTTTAGCTCAGACCCAGCAAGTTCCTATGGGCAAGTTTGGCCTTTATTATGAATTTGGAGTATAAGTGATAAAATTTGGCTTCTATGGATAATTAGAAGCATGAAGGACTCTACTGTAGGACATAATACACACCAGACAGCTTGTTCTCAGGTCTCTGCTACCAAACCTGCTTACAGGTGTATGACTTCATCACAGTGCATGAAAGGCCAATGGTCTCCTGGGTTGCATGAAGAAAAGTGTCACCAGCAGGTCAAGAGACGTTTTCCTCCCGCTCTACTGTGCCTTAGCGAGGTCACAGTTGGAGTACTGAGTCCAGTTCTGGTCTCCCTAGTTCAAAAGAGAGACAGGGAACTACTGGAGAGAGTCCAATGGAGGCAACAAAGATACTGAGGGGCCTGGAACATCTCTGTGAGAAGGAAAGACTGAAAGACCTGTGGCTGTTTAGCCTGGAGAAGAGCAGACTGAGAAGGGTTTTTTCTCAATACTCAGCAAGAGGCTGAGGCCAGACTGGTTTCAGTGGTGCCCAGTGATAGGACAAGGCATAAGGGGCACCAATTAGAATGCAGGGGTTTCGATCTGAAGACAATGAGAAACTTCTTAGCTGTGAGAGTGCTGGAGTCCTGGGAGCAGGCTGCCCAGAGAGGTTGTGGTGTCTCACTCTCTGGAGACATTCCAAACACAGGATGTGATGCTTGGCAACTTGCTGTGGGTGACCCTGCTTTAGTGGGGGGAGAGAGTTGGACCAGATGATCTCCAGGGGTCCTTTCCAACCCTCAGCACTTTGTGATCTCTGGTGAAAGCCTGGTGCTGTGTTCTTTCCCCTGGAACGGACAGGGCTTCGCTTCCTCTCCTCTTTACTTTTGCATTTCTCACTTTATTAAAGCCATTAGACCCTCCATAAATACTCTGGTAATGACCAAATGGCACTTCTTTAATAGACAGTAAGTAGCCTGCTACATCTCAATGAAGCAGGTCGTTAAGCAGCCACAAGACATTTCCCACAAAGACACCGCTCCTCGTTGTTTACGCCCTTCAGATACTTAGGGAGATGTCACATCACGTCTTGATCACAGCTCTACTGATTCAGCTCTTTTCATCCTGCCCTTGTAAATCAATCCTTCCAGCCCTCAGTCATTTGTCTCTTGTTCTTATATGAACTCCCTGCCATTATGACAATATCTGTCTGGGAAGAAGAAGCCCAGAGATGAGCACAACTTTCCATATACATTAAGGTTGAAGGTCCATCATCCCTCTGGGAGTTTTGATCTTTCTGCTGTTGGTTATTTCCAGAAGGCTGCGGAAGGAGGCTCTGCTCATGAAGTGGTTTTCATAGACTTGGGAGCTGAGATTTGCAAAAAAAACTGAACAAACTGGGGCTTTGCCCAGACTTTCAGACTACTCCTAAATGTGCCTGGATTGTCTTCTCCTCGTGAAATAGCCAACACTGAACAAACCACAGCCATAGCAAAATTCCTCACCCTTCAGTCAAGGTGTCCACAACTGCAAGGTGACAACTGTCATGATAGTCACCTGAAAGGAGGATGGAGTGAGCTGGGTGTCAGTTTCTTTCCCTAGTAAGGAGTGATGGGGTGAGAGGAAATGGTCTCAGGTTGTACCAAGGGAAGTTTATGTTGGGTATTAGAAGAAACTTCTTCACTTAAAGGGTTCTCAAATGCTGGAACAGGCTCCCCAGGGAAGTGATTAAATCCCCAACCCTGAAGGTTGTTTCAAAGGGTCAGAGATGTGGTGCTGAGGGACATGGTTTAGCACCAGCATTAGCAGTGTTAGAAAATGGTTGGAGTCAATGATCTTAAAGGTCTTTTCCAACTGAAAAAATTCTGTGATTCTGTGGTTCTTGAATCCTCAGAAGCACTTGAAAAAGAGTTAATTACCCCAGGTCATTGGCATGTCCAGGACTGTTCTCTGACCAGTCTGATAGTTGAGTCCCAGTGCTGTTGAGGACTGGACTGGATGAACGTTTGAGGTCTCTTCCAAACAGATGTACTCTGTGATTCTGTGAAACTGCAGCATCCAATTCCCTCCAGACTCTGTGCTGCATCTCATCAGGTCCCACAAACTTGTGGATGTTCATGTTAGTCAGGTGATTATGAAAACCACTTTCTTAGAGATTTGCTTCTCCATTCCCCATCTTGTGATACATCCACTTGAGATTTGTGGAAAGAGAGACTGCCAGTGACAACTGAGGCAGAAATGTTGTTGAATACCTCAACTTTCCTCTCATCTGCTGTTGTCAGCTTGCTCGCTGCAGGGGACCACCCTTTCTTTGGTCTTCCCTCTCTGGTCGATGCATCTATAGAAGCCCTTATTATTATCTACACCCTCTGCCAAGTTTGGCTCCAGTGATGCCTTGGCCTTCCTGAGACCATCTCCATATGACCAGGCAGTGTCCCTATAGTCTTACCAGTATAGTTCTCCCTGCTTCCACTGCCTGTGAAGTCGCTTCTTGTCCTTTAGTTTGACCAGCAGGTCTCAAATCAGCCATGCTAGTCCTTTCCTTTCATCTCCTGATCTCCTAAGCATGGATCATACTGGAGAGGGACTGTTTACAAACCCTGTAGTGTTTGTACAAGGGGCAATGGTTTTAAATTAGAGAAGAGATGATTTAGACTGGATGTTAGGAAGAAGTTCTTTACCACGAGGGTGGTGCAACACTGGAACAGGTTGCCCAGAGAGGTAGTTGAGACCCCATCCCTGGAGATATTCCAGGTCAGGCTTGACAAGGCTCTGAGCAACATGAGCTAGCAACACCCCGGGTGGCAGGGGAGTTGGACTAGACAACCTTTGAAGGTCCCTCCCAACCCAAACCATTCTATGATTCTACAGTTATGGATCATGGAATGGTTTGGGTTGGAAAGGACCTTCAAAGGTCCAACCACCTTGCAGTTAGCAGAGACATCTACAACTACAGCAGGTTGCTCAGAGTTCCTAACAAAACAAGCTGCCATGGTTCCAGGGATGGGGCATCTACCACCTGTCTCAGCAACCTGGAGCAGGTTCTCGCCTCTGTGGGCAATCTGGGCCAAGGTCTCACCACCCTCTCAGTGAAGAATTTCATTCTCAGACCCAGCCTAAATCTCCCTCTTCTACTTTAAACTCATCACCCCTGGTCCTATTGCTATGCCTCCAAGAGTCCCTCCTCATCTTTTCTATAGCCCACTTTAAATACTGAAAGGCCACAAAAAGGAGAATCAAGAACTCTTTTGCTCCATGGGAATCATCCTTAAATATCTGACAGCTCTGTTCTGCTCCCTTGTCCCTGAGGACCATTTCCCAGGGTGTCCTATACAAGCAGAGGCTCTGCCACCAGAAGAGGATCACAAGAGTCAGCAGCAGGTGGCTGAGTTAGAGTCCATGGCTAACTTAGAACCTGCTTATATCTGCAGCAGAAGGGTGCTGGTGACCCAAAAGACTGAGGATTTGAAACTTGTGTCTGTTAGCAAAGCTGGTTTCACTAGGAGCCATGTTCCTCCCTCCTCCTGGAGATGTTGTAAGGGACAATGAATTCATCAATCTGTCATTTAAGATTGTTCGCTTGACAGCTCCAAAATGCATCTAAAAAAATCCCCAACAACCAAACCCCAAACATTAAGAGCTTTAATAATTTAAGTTCCTCTTAAATATGCCCAGCAGTTCAAATCCTTGGAGTGGTTTAAAGATTTGAAAGAAGTTCAATCTGGACAGTGATTTAAAGCCGAGATAGATGAGTTCAATTTGGCTGCGCGCTGCAGACCTGGAGGGCCATGGACCTGACATCACTTTGCACTGAGAGTCTCCAGAGATAGGCCTATGAAATAGTGATTAGGTGGATGGCCAAGTGTGGAGTTTGATGCAGAGACACTGCCAGGACAACTCCAACAGGGTGGAGCAGAGACTAGAAGGTGCTGCTATAGTTTCTGATCTTTTAGGTCAGTCTGACCCAAAATCTGCCCATGGAGAGACACTTCTGAATACAGTGAGATTTGGACCCAAATCTCAGTGTACTTCTGTCTGACTGAGATTTCTCTGCTGTGAAAAATACTCTTGTGGTTTTTGTAAACCAGAGTGGCTCTAGTGCATCAGAAACACATCTCAGGGATAATTGATTGGGTTGTTCAAGTGGGATGAGCCACCTCATCAAAGTGCTGGTTTCTCTTCCGTTAACTACACAGAGAAATGAAACAAGTTCATTTTGAGGGAAACATCTGAAATACCTACTCTGTAGGCATCTAAGGCAGCTGTATGAAACCCATCACAGAAGGGCCTGGGAATGTTGGTGGACAACAAGTTGCCCATGAGCCAGCAATGTATTCTTGTGACCAAGGAGACCAAAGGTCTCCTGGGGTGTATGAAAAAGAGTTAGACCAGCAGATTGAGGGAGGCTCTCCTCCACCTCTACTGTGCCCTAGTGTGGCCACAGCTGGAGTATTGTGTCCAGCTCTGGGTCCTCGAGTTCAAGAGTGGCAGGGAACTACTGGAGACAGTCCAGTGGATGCTGCAAAGAGGCGTCAGAAGCATCTCTGTGAGGAAGAAAGGCTGAGAGACCTGGTTCTGTTTAACCTGGAGAAGAGCAACCTGAGATGACTTCTTCTCAATGCTCTGCAAGAGCTAAAGGGTAGGAGACAAGAGAATGGAGACAGACTTTTGACAGTGATGCCCAGCAACAGGACAAGGGACAAGGGGCAACAGGGATAATCTGGGCCCCAGGAGGTTCCATCTGAATCTGAGGAGAAATGTCTTAGCTGTGAGGGTGCTGGAGCCCTGGAGCAGGCTGTGCAGAGCAGTTGTGGAGACAATACTCCGGATCCAGTGCTGGAGTGGAAGGAGAAAAAAATAAAGTCTGCACTCCTCAGACACTTTTAAACACTTCTAAAATTTGCAAGTCATTTGTGAACAACAAAATCCACATGCAAATGCTCCTGTGGAAATTCCACATGGCAATCACTGGAAACATGGGTTGTAGCTGTGTGTGTGCGAGGGAGCTGTGGGCAGAAACAAAGGACTGCAGGAGCATCCACAGGGCCATAAAATCCTGTAGGTCTCAGCACATTCACTCCACATGTCCCCAAGCATCACAAATTATATCAAGACAGACGGAACATGTTTTTTTCTCCATGGTCCACCTCAACTGAGGACTAAATTGAAAAACATCTGATCACAAATGAAGATCTCAGTCCTATTCCAGTGGGAGGAGTAAAGGATCCTCCTTTAGCCTCGTTGAGACCTTTCAAGTGTTCCAATGCAGGAGAACTGATGTAATGAGCTGCCACCTTCTACAGACTCTCTCCCTCAGGTTTAAACATCATCCTGCCAAGCACACTCAAGAGCTGTCTTCATCATAGAATGGTTTGGGTTGGAAAGGACCTTAAAGATCATCTAGTTTGAAGCCCCTTGCCATGGGCAGGGGCACCTTCCACTAGAGCAGGTTGCTCAAGGCCTCATCCAATCTGACCTTAAACTCGTCCAGGGAGGAAGCAACCACATCCATCATATCAGTTGGACTTGGTGACCCTGAGGTTCTTTTCCAACCGGAATGTTTCTGTGATTCTGTGACCTTCCCTGGACAAGCTGTTCCAGTGTCTTACCGCCCTTACCCTGCTCTGTTTAACAAGAACCTCCTTCGCTACTGCCTGGAGATGAAACTCAAACCACATCTCATTCCTTCCCCCCTCCAATGCTCAGCAGTTTCATCAGTCTCCATAATCAGACACTGCTTCACATACTTCAGACACAGCAACCAATCTCACCTTCCATATTTCACAATAAAAGTTGCACATGAACCCATGTCACTGAGAATTAATTTTGGTAAGACAATGTTTATATTAACCATTCATTTATTGACTTGTGTTTGGTAGGTCAGTTTGGAAATTTATGCTCCCCTGAGATCCACACACTGACCTCAGTTTCATCTCAGGTCAATATTCTCTTCTCAGGTCAATAAATCTTCAAACTGACCGTAGTAGAAGTCAATAATATCTGCATATTCTTATATTGTCAGAGGGTTGGTAACATCCAATTGTGTGTCTGAGAGGTGAGGAAGTATGAGAGACACCAAGAACTATTGAATGAGGCATGAAAATGGAATTCTTGCTCAATAGCTCTCCTTCCCATCCATCTATAGAGTTAGATCCGCCAGCAGCAGAGAAAATCGTTGTGTCCATTATTTATTTGTGTTCAAGCATGTGAACATCCCACCAGAGAGAGACATCTATGCTGACAACAACCAAGAAAGGGAGGATGGTAGATACTGGTCCTACCAAGCTTCTGATGGGTATGGACAGGTTGGACAGTTCAAAGCACTGACATAAAATGATGTAGAAACCACATCCTTGAGAAATTCAAGGTCATGTTGAATGAGCAACCTGATCTAGTTGAAGATGTCAGGCTTGCCCAGGGAGGTTGTGGCTGCTCCCTCCCTGGAGGTGTTCAAGGCCAGGTTGGACGAAGCCTTGAGTGACCTGTACTAGTGGGAGGTGTCCCTGCCTATGGCAGGGCATTGGAACTAGATGATCCTTGAGGTCTCTTCCAACCTTACCATTCTATGATTCTATGTCCCTGGTCACTGCACAGAGGCTGGACTAGATGACCTTTAAAGGTCCTTTCCCCCCAAAACCATTCTACGATTCTGTGATTCTATGATTCTAAATATCTCAGAAACAACAAAAGGAGTCTCTAAATATCTCATCAAAGGAGAATTTTGTGGTGAGACTGAAAATAAAATGAAGTTGCTCTATAGAAGTTCATGGGAGGTTTCTTCCAAGTCAAGGAAAACATCAATCTGTCTGCAGAAAAATCTGCTAAGGGAGCAATAGTATCTGCACTCTTGAGTTGATTGGAGATGAGAACTGGTCTTCTGGCTGTGATGTGAGATGAGAGGCAGGATGGAGACAGACTGCTGAGAGCTCAGACAGAGAAAACAAGCAGATGATGCACTAAATGGATCTCCCATCTGTCAAAGCAGTGCTGGACACAAGCTGGCAAACTGTGCCCAGAGGCTTTAGGACCTTTGTAGAGTGAGTCACTTCTTGGTGTATGGTCCATAAACCATGTGGCCAAGGTTTCCTCTGTTCTCTCACCTCCTGATGGGATTCTTGGAAGTCTGAAATATTCAAGTGACCATGGGTGTACCTTCTCATCTCCATCTCCATCTTTAGAAGAGCATATAGCAATAGGATAAGGGGCAGTGGCTTGAAACTGCAGCAGGATAGTTCCTGAGCAACCTCCTTTGATAAATTCTCCACATCCTGAAGGTGCCTGTGGTCCAGCAGCTCCCAGATGTTATATCCAGACCTCACAAACCTTTGAGCAATGGATTTCTCTTAGAGCCTCAGTATTGCAGCCAACCACATGTGCTTTTCCCTTCCAACCAGAAGCTCCAGGCTTTGTTCCACAGATGCTCGGGGTTGAAGTCCATTCTGCTTCACAGATCCTGGTCCAATCTCTGCCTCTCCCATGCCTAGTGTTCCAGAGCTTTTCTCCCAAGGTTTCAGGTGGGATACAGCTGCCCCCTGGGTGAGGAAGACAAGGGAGTTTCAAGCGTAATTCTCCCTCCCACCTTCTCCAGCTGGGAAAGCACAGCTGGTACCTGTCGTCTTTTCCTCTGCAGCTCTGGAGCACGAGCTTGGATCCTGCCAACCACTAATCTTCTCTGCCTCAGGGCTCTCCTGACAGAGCAAATGATCTGCCAGACCCAGCTTAATGGAATTGTAATTGCCAATTAAAAGCTGTCCTGTTAATTGCAGCAGCTTGAAGGTTTGAGTGTGCATTCATGTGGGCACGTGGGTTCCTCAAGCTTCTGCTGCTGAAATTGATGGTCTACCTGTAAGGAGACGAACTTGGGAATAACCAGCATCTTGTGGACTTCACTGCTGTAGAAACCTCACCCACAACATCCCTCTGGCCTGCTCAAGGTAATGAGCCAGCTAAAAGGTGAGAGAGGAGGATGAAGGGGGAGAATCTGGTGGCAAAGCAAACAGGAGGAACCATCTGAACTACCAGCAGTCCAGAGGGTGAGCTTGATGGATGCTGGGGGAAAGCTGGGAGAGAAAGCTTGCAGAGTTACTAATGCAGCTTATGCCTTAACGAGCAAGGCCTGGCCATTTATCAGCCCTCTCTAGCTCCCAGCACTGTGTTTGTCCAGCCTAGACAGACTCACACTGTCAACCTGAGGGACTTTTTAGCTTCAGTGAGAGGAAAACACCTGAAGAGAGGGAAGAAAATGGAATATTTTCTTGCAACGGTAAGAAAGAAGAAATCATCTGGGTTGGTTTGTTTGTTTGGTTTTTGTTTTTTTTTTTTTAACAGGAGCAAGGTGCTTTTGAACTCTCTGCAGAATGACATCTTGTCTCCACACATCCCTGGGAGTCCTGGTTTCCCACTGCTCTACGTGCAACTGTTTAGACCTGTGCAAAGCAGACGTTTGACTGTCTCATTGCACATGGCAATACCCTTCATCCACTCTTCCATGAGCAAAAACAGAGACACGGTCATATTTTGGGGCAGGAACTGCTAAAAACCAACATTCAAACACTTAGGTTCTTTTGCCTGCTCTGCCACAAACCCTTTCTTTGAGACTCGGCATGTTTCTTAAGCTCAAGTTTGCACAAAGATTTGGGTCCAGCTTATTTAAGATCAGATTTAGACAGATTTGGGCCAAGCTTGCTTAAGTTTATGATTTTCACAGAAATTTCATGACAGTATAAGAAAAAAGACTAGAAGAAAAAGTAGGCAATAGTGAGAAGCTTGGAGTATCTCCCTTGAAGTGTTCCATGTTCTCAACTAACTATAGTCAAAAACACAAGGCCACTCAAGAGGGTGTCTTGGTTTGAGTTGGGCACCAGTAAGTCTGTCAAGGGTTAGGGCTGTGTTGGCCAAATGCATGACAGAGGCACTCTATTGACTCCTCTCCCTTTCTAAAGAGAAGAGAAAGAGAATAAGGGAGACTGGTGGGTTGGGAGTGAAACCATATTGCATTTAATGGAAATAAGAACAATCTAATGAGGTAGGCACAGATACACCACTGATATTGAACCCAACCCTGGATGGCAATGCTGTCACAACCACCACTGGTGGTAGGGGTGGGCAGTGAGGTAGTCTTAGATTAGACTCAGCAGCAGATGGGAACTGGATGCAGGACCTGGATTCCGGAACACACAGGTCAGGACTGAAGGCAGAAGGGATGAAGTCCTCTTTTGCCACCACCCTTTTAAGAAGAGGCCTGACTCTAGTGATCCTTCAGCTTTATCCTGGAGATGACATCTACAGGATGGAATCCCTTATGGGTCAGTTTAGGGTCACCTGTTCTGTCTACTCCTCCTGTCAGGTGCCGCCCTTCTCATAATGGCACACCAAAGTAGGGCACAAGATGTGGCAGTGCCGTTGGTCTGCAGAGGAGCAAAGATCCTTGCACAGGAGCAAGAGCAGCCCAGCCCTTGGCAGTGTCTCTCCCCATCAGTATTCTCATGGCTAGAAGCAGCCACTGCCTGTGCAAACCTGTCCTGAACTTCAGAAGGTGCCCTCACTGAGCAGAAACTGAGCTGAGAAGTGCCACCACTGCCTGAATTACTTCTGGTCTAAATCAAACCAAGACAGATGGAAACCCATCCCCATGATGTGAAACGTGTCTTCCAGAAACTTTCACTGTTCTCCTTGTCCAAGACCAATCCTCTGAGCATGAAGATAGGATGGGTGGGTATAAAGAGGTCACTAAAATGCCATGGTTGTTTAAATCTGATCGCTTATAGAGGTATGGACAGCTCAACTATACACATCCTCATGAAGACAGAGTTTCACCAGACTCTACCTGTCTCCTTTCCTACATTCAACAAGAATATCTCCTTGGGTGAGGGTGGTTGACTCACATGAGTCTATTCCCATGGGGAAAACCTTTCCATGTTGACCATTTGGACTCTTTCCAAACACACTGTTGTTTTCCCACAGGGCCATGGTGAGTGCCTCACCTCCACATCATCCAGCCCGGGACCCTGCTGAGTGCACTTAACCTCCACAGCTGCCAGGAGTCTCCAGATCTATAACAAGAGGAGATTAGCTCTTTGGCTGGAATTGGGAGACATTCATCTGTCTGCAGATCTCTGGTCAAGCAGAGCCTGAGGGGCTCATTTGTCGGGGAGCAGAAGAGGTGTGGTGCTATTAGGGGGCAGCTCAGCATGCGGTGTGGCTTCTCTTGCTCTGGGCTTTGTGTCTTCCCATTATATCTTGGACTCATCTTGAACAGGGACAGTCTTTTCAGCAGAGAACTTGCTCCATCTCTTCTCTGCTTGAACTGTCCTCCCAAGGAAAAGACCCTTCTGCCAATGCCTTAGTTTTGTCCTATTGTTTTTTCAGCTGCTTCTCACCCCATCCCAGGGAAAAGGTCTCCATATACACTCATCAAGAAGGATTGGAAGTCCTTCCTCAAGGTAGATGTTTTCTTTCCCTCTTAATATTATTCTCCACCTTTCCCCTTAATGTCTCAGCTTCAGACATTGAGCTGAGCCGTGAAGTAGAGTCTCGGAACTTCTTTATGCATGATGGCATTTCTGAAAGAAAACTGGAGACTTTCTTCCTGAATCCACATATTCTGGGCCAGAAGCCAAATGAAGTACACAAGAGGCTGAAAAGAAATCCTTGAAGACCTGGCCAGGGCAGTTCACCAGGGACTGAGGTTCTACCACTTCTCTGGATCTTTTTTCTTTCCTTAGCCACTCTTATGGGGTTCCAGGGTTGGTCTCTTTACATCTAACTGGAATATCCCTTTCTGCAGCTTGTAGCTGTTGAGAACCCAGCTAACATCATGGACATTCCCTGAGAGCCTTTCCACTACTAAGACAGGAGAAGGGGGATTTTTCACTCTTGGGACTGAAGCCGTAACTTGCCTTGGCTTTGAGAGGTCTTGTCCAGTTTCCCTCCCTCCCAGAGCCTCTGGGACACTTCTTTGTGCTAACATCACTCCAAGCTGCCAGTCAATTAAACTGAATGAAACTAGGAGCCTCTGGGTTTCTTTGGTGACAGTTACTCTCCAGCAAAGCCTTAATCCCATGTGTGTAGGGCTCACAAGGGTCACAGGATCACAGCAAGGCAGGGGTTGGAAAGGATCTCTGGGGATCATTAAGTCCAACACCCCTGCTAAAGCAGGGTCACCCACAGCAGATTGCCCATGATCACTGCGTCCAGGTGGGTTTGAAGTACCTCCAGAGGAGATTCCTCAAACTGTCTCAGCAGCCTGGGCCAGGGCTCTGCAAAGAAGTTTCTGCTCATGTTTAGGTAGAACTTCTTGTGTTCTGTTTCATGGCCATTCTCCCCACTGATGAGAGCCTGATCCTATCCTCTTGTCCCCCACAGACCCTTTAGCTCTTGCTGAGCATTAAGCAGATCCCCTCTCAGGCTGCTCTTCTCCAGCCTAAAAAGCCCTAAGGCTCTCAGCCTTTCATCCTCACAGAGATGCTACAGGCCCCTCAGCACCTTCCTAGCCTCCATTGAACCTCTCCTATGATAGTTCTCTGTCTCTTTTGAGATGGGGAGCCCAGAACTGGACCCAGGAGTCCAGATATGGCCTCATTAGGACAGAATAGAGGGAGGGAAGAACCTCTCTTGATGTGCTGGCCCCACCCCATGCACCCCAGGACACCAGTGGCCTTCTTGGCCATGAGGACACATTGCTGGCTTGTGGTGAACTTGTTGTCCCCTTATTTCTCCCCATGTGCAGGGGGTTATTGCTCCCCTGGTGCAGAACCCTCCACTCGCCCTTGCTGAACTTCATGAGGTTTCTGTACAACTCTCCAGCCTGTCGAGTTTTGACACATGATGTAAACAGTGCCTAAATATCAGCCTAGGACCTTATGGGCAGTATCACTGTGTTTTTTCCCCTGGGCCAAGTGCAACTATCACCTGATTCACAGGGTCTGCATCTTGACTTCTCTGCTCTATGCGATGCTCCAAAAATAGACTGGAGTTGCTCTCAGCTTCTGCTCTCACATTGTGTCATGAACGTAAAGACCACCATGAATCTTCAGGTGAAGGAGTTTGGGGTAATGATGACCTTAAACAGAGACGGAAACTACCCTTCCAAGGTGACCTAGAACACAGGTCTGTCAGTTCTTAGCTCAGTGCCTCAGTTTCCCAAGCGGACTTCTCACCAGCTTCTCTCCTCTCCCACCAAGTGCATGGACCTCCTGCAATGCAGATTGGAAAGCTTTTAACACTAAGTCCCTGTCCCAGGGGTGCCTCAAGAGGCTCTAAGGGCTCACTGACAATGCGGTAGGCTCTGCTCAATTAGAGCCTTTTCAGATCTGGAGGATTGTTCTTTACATTTCCTTGAGATGACACCACATTGACTGACAGTTCCTTCTCCCCCCTCCTCCCCTTCACTTACATCCTGAATCAGCATCATGTGCATTTAGACAGTCTGATGGGTCTGGCAGTTTGGGATGAAGCTAAAACATCACCACCCAGCCTTCTGCAGCCTTGACAGCCCTATCAACAGCCCCCAAATCTGTGAGTGAGTCATCCACACCAAGAAGCCACCTAAAAAATCCCACAACAGCTTCAAGACAGAAATAAATGTTGAGATATTGTAACTACTACTCTCTGAGTCTGTGAGATCCATATTTTAACCTGTTACTGCACAGGTCAGCTAGACAATTAGATCTGAAATGACACCTTATAAAAATAAGAATCATTTTTTTATATATATATATATATATAAAGATGATCTAGAAGCTGATGCTTTAACTACAGGCAGGTGCTCCTCACACATCAGAAGACACAGCTGTGGAATTATTTCCCAGGTAACATCATAGATGCAGTTAATAGTTTCAAGAGAAGGCTGCCCACTTTGGGAAAGAGATCTTCTGGGTGATATGAAGCAGACAAGTGATAAGGCCAGCAAATCCCCTGAGCTGGAGCCAGGGAGGTGATTGGAGGAAATGCCACATGTTTGTCCTCACCTCGGATACTGGGCTCATCAGTGGCTTCAACATCTCACTCCAAAAAGAACATTTAGGTGCTGGAGTGTATCCAGAGAAGGTCAATGAAGCTGGTGAAGGGCCTGGAGAACAGGTCTGGTAAGGAGCAGCTGAGGGAATTGGAGTTGTTCAGTCTGGAGAAGAGGAGACTGAGGAGTGATCTTCTGGCTCTCTACAGCTCCTTGAAAGGAGGTCAGTGCCAGGAGGGTGTTCATCTCTTCTCCCAGGTAAGAAGTGGAAGAACAAAAGGAAACAACCTCAAATTGGTTTAGGTTGGATATTAGGAAAAAAAAATCTTTCCTGAAGGAGTGTTCAGGCATCAGAACAGGCTGACAAGGAGGTGGTGGAGTCACCGTACCTGGTGGTGTACAGAAAATCTGTAGACATCATGGCATCTGGAGACATGGCTTAGTGGGCATGGTGGTGTCTGGTTGAGAGTTGGACTCAATGATCTTGGAGGTGTTTTCCAACCTTGATGATTCTATGATTCTATACAAGCCACAATAAGCCTGCAAGGTTAGCTTGGCTCCAGACAGGAGACAACGACACATATGGTGTTGTCTCAATCTCATAAACCCTTCTGAATCACAGCTGCAGCTGCTGAGCCCTTGTGATCTCTCCAGAGCATCCTGTAGGGATCATATTGACATTAAAAAAAAAAAAAAATCCTTCTTACTGGCAATACCTACCCCAGAATCCCAGACACATCTCTGGGACTTAAATGAAGTATCTGACTTTTTGCCCTCATCTAATTCTGTGTCCCACAGAGAGGGTCAAGCAGAGCCCCAGATGCTTTCCAGTTAGACAATGTGCTCTCAGTTCCTTTGCATGGACTGGATCTGCTACCAGATCACAAAATGTTGGGGTTTAAAAGGGACCTCTGGACATCATCTAGTTCAATACTCTCTTGCAAAACAGAATCACCTGCAGCAGACTGCCCAGGATCAAAATGTCCAGATGAATTTGGAACCTCTCCAGAGAAGGAGACTGTACAAGTTCTCTGAGTACCTTGATCCAGGACCCCAGCACGCTCACAGCAAAGAACTTTCCCCTACTGTTCTGATGGAATCTTCTGAGTTCCAGTTTGCATCTGTTAACTCTCATCCTATCACTGGACACCACTCAAGAGTCTGCTCCCATCCTCTTGCACTCCAACCTTTAGCTCTTGCTCAGCATCAAGCTCTGCATTGCTCAGGCTGCTCCTCTCCAGGCTCAACAGCCCCAGGGCTCTCAGCCTTTCCTCCTCGCAGAGACGTTCCAGGCCCCTCAGCATCTTCATAGTCCTCGGTTGGACTCTCTTCCATAGTTTCCTCCTCTCTTGAACTGGGGAGCCCAGAACTGGACCCAGTTCTCCAGATGTGGTCTTACCAGGGCAGAGTAGAGGGGCAGGAGAACCTTCCTTGACCTGCTGGCCACACTCTTCTTAATGCACCCCAAGAGATCGTTGGCCACCTTTGCAACAAGGGCACATTGCTGGCTCATGGCACTGAGACTCCAAGGTCCTTCTCCATACAGCTGCTTTCCAGCAGCTCACTCCTTAATAGTAGTCCCAAAAGCGTGCCCTGAGACACTCTAGGTTTGCAGGAGAGGTGTCCAGCGGGCATAGGGCTTGTTAAAACAAGATAGAAGCTGGAATGCAAAGGTGGTTGCCACCCCGGAGGAGTGCAGTGATTCTGACCTGCTCTGTCTCACCAGCTCAGGTCTGTGTCAGCTTTTCCTTTGTTGTTCCTTTAAGCAGCTTTGCAAAATGATGCAGATGAGGGGAAAGGGGAAAAAAAAAAATAATAGATGGAAAAATGTCTCTGACCCCCCCCCAGCAAAGTCTGGCAAGCTGTGGTGGGAACTGACCCAAAACAGGCTGGGCTCTTTGCTGTGCTGCCACAAGCTCCCAGCTCAGGGCTGAAGCCACATAGCATGGAACTCAGCACTCTGTCCCATATATCCATCCCTACCTTGTGTCCTTAACCCCAACCAGTGCTTCCCCTGGGATTTTTCCTCTCCTGGGGTGCCAGAGACTTGTACCACTGCACATGGACAGCCTCCCACCCTTCTGCAGGCATCACATGGACTTAGTCCCTACACACTCCCTGCATACATGCACACAGGCACTCTGGTGCCCAAAACAATGCTTTTCCACCCTGCGCACCCACATCCTCCAGCACCCACCCTGTGCTCTGCTGATCCAACCTCACGTGCACGCTGCTGATCCAGTTAACATCCAGTTAACAGGTCTGCTCTGTGTGACCCTGCTTTAGCAAGGAAGTTTGACTAGGTGTCTCCAGCAGTCCTTTCTAACACCCAGCATTCTACCATGCTGTACATAGAAAGCTATTCATGCGAGTTTAGTAGCCCACAAACCTCCTCCATCCTGTGTCAAGTACCCCTAGCTCTACCAGTTGTCAGCTGAAGCGAACCTCATGGGAAGCCTCCTCGCTCTAGCAGCTTCCAAGACTTGCTCCTTGCTCTAAGATCTGATGTGGAGGTGCTGGAGTGAGTGCAGAGGAGGACTAGGAAGCTGGGGAAGGGCCTGGAGAATAAATCTGATGAAGAGAGACTGAAGAAGTCGGGGCTGATTAGTTTAAAAAAGAGGAGGCTGAGAAGAGACCTCATCACACTACAGCTACCTGAAAGGAGATCATAGAGAGGTTGGTGCTGGTCCCTTCTCATCAGTAATTAGTGACAGAACAAGAGGGAATGGCCTCAAGTTGCCACAGGATAGGTTTAGACTAGATATTAGGAAACTTTTTTTCCCACCGAGAGTGGTCAGGCATTGGAATGAGCTGCCCAGGGAGGTGGTGGAGTCACCAACCCTGGATGTGTTTAAAGGCTGTTTGGATGTGCTGCTTGGGGATATGGTTTAGGGTGCACCTTGTAGAGTAGGGTTAATGGTTGGCCTTGGTGATCCTGAGGGGCTTTTCCAACCTGAATGTTTCTGTGATTCTGTGACCTGCTCCCAAGACCTGCTGCTCACCCTAAGACCTTCCCTCCTCCCTAATACCTGCTTCTTACCTTAAGACCTGCTCCTGTGATCCGCTTCTCACCGCAGGAGCTGCTCCTAAGAAGCACCAAGGGGTTGGGAAACCCACCCCATAGCCCGCACCCAGCCTTGGCTCACTCACCACCACCTCGACCTCGCAAAGAGGCTTCACCAGCCCTTCCATCCCTCAACATACATCTTCATTTGTCCTCTTCTCAAGCAACCACTAGACGGCAGGTCAGGCTCACAGAAAGGCTCTTCCCAAGCAGGCAGTCGATGGAGTCATTTGTCCCAGCTCCCCCAAGTCGATGGGGCTGACACTCGGCGATCAACGCTCTGATTAAGATGCCACAGTTGAGTTAAAGCTCACATTAAGATTTGATGAGTAATTGATCAGCACATCAAGAGGGGCGTAGGGGCTTGGAGAGAGAAGCTGAAGCTGTGGACACCTGGGGAAGGGGAAAAAAGCTCCAGCTGCACACACGGGGCTTGGTCTTTAAATAAACTTCTTAGGGAGTCGGAATCTTAAAGGGATGATGCTGGGTCTGGCTGAAGCGGGACCACTTTGGAGCTGCTGAGGCCCCAGATCGTCTAAATGATGGTTTAAAATTCTGACTGCCTCGTGTCCTTGGAGGGGCCACATCCAGACGGAGCTAGGGGAAGGGGGCTGGGCTCCAGCTCTGCTGGATCGTTTTGATGGCAACAAGAAAGTGCTGACGCTGATGGATTTGTTCCTGATTTTACAGTGGTGTAGCTGAGTGTCTCTTGCCGGACTGGGAGGCAGAAATAGGCTCGTGTGTGTGTGATGCAGATGTTCAGGGCTCCTGCTTCTCTCCTGCCTTTTTAAATCGTGTGAGATTTTGTGGCTGGGGATAAAAACGAACCAGAAGTGACTGTAAAGTGACCCAGTACCCCTGTCTGCCCCCTATGTGCATCTTGTATCCCTTCCCAGGGTGGGCACTCAGCATCCTTTCTCAGTGTGGGTGCTTGCAGTGGGCACGCAGCATCCCTGTCTATCGTGGGTGCCCATCATGGGTGCCCTGCATCCCTTCCCAATATGAACACCCAGTATGGTTGTCTATGGTGGGTGCTCACTGAGGGTACTCAGCATCCCTTCCTGGTGTGGGAATCCAATATCGCTTTCCCGTGTGGGCATCCAGCAGCCTTGTCCATTGTGTGTGCTCATCATGGGTGTTCTGCATCCCTTCTCATTATGGGCACTCAAGTATCCCTGGCCAGTATGGCTACTCAGCATCCCAGCCTGGTGTGGGCAACCTACTATCCCTGCCCAGTGTGGGCATCCAGTATGCCGTTCCAGTGTGGGTGCTTGCCATGCTACCTCACTTCACAAGTCCAGCAAAGCCACACTTGTGCAGAAGTGTTTGTAGCAACAGGGGCTTCTCCCAGCTCACCAGAAAAAGGGTTTTCTTTAACACCTCTGCTGACATTGGAAGACAATTTAAGTTAAAAAAAAAAAAAATCCAAAACAAAACAAAAAACCAACAACAAAAAGATCAAAACAAAAACCACAAGAAAACCCAAAAAACCAAGAAACAAACAAACAAAAATCCCACTACAATTTAACAATAAATCCAGACAATTTTTTTCAGAGAAATCCTGGTTTTCACCCCCATTCCCGCTAGAATATATGTGAAAATGTAAAATTAATTCTGTGTATCACAGACAAAAGAAAATCTGTTACAAATCTGTGTCTCTTCCTTGTTCTTAAGGAAGGAAGATAGGAAATGGCCCTTCCCACACCCTACACACACACGCACACCCAAAAAAAAAAAAAAAAAAAAAAAAAAAAAAAAAAAAAGCAAGGAAAAACAAAAAGAAA
>VWYK01076638.1:0-15560 GCA_013399775.1 Semnornis frantzii
GTGTATTTTTCTTCCTCTCCATGTAAAGGGAGGCTAAATTTTTAATTGGAAATAGAACAGCTTCTGAAAGCACTCCTGGGTACTGGATGAAGTCATCTGTACTTATTTGCAGAGTCCTGAAATTACAGAACAGTGTGGGTGCAGTGACCTGTGTAGGTCATTTAGACCAAATCTCTGCTCATGGAAGGTCCAGATAGATCATGTTTTTCATGGCATCACTCAGCTGAATTTGAACAGTTTCAGTTTCCAGCAGTGGAGATTCCACAAATTGTCCATGTACAAGGGAAGGATTCTTTATACTGATCTCCGTGTTGCAGCTTCTGCCTATTGGATCTTGCCTTTCACTGTGCACTTCTGAGATGAATCTGGCTTAGTTATCTTTGCATCCTTCCAGGAGGTCTTTGAGGAAAACAGTAAGATCTCCACCTCAGCTTTTATTTTTTTCAAGCTGATTAAGCACAGTTTTCTCAGTTTCTGCTTTTGCTTCTTGTGCTGCAGCACCCTTTAGCACTTGCTGGACCCACCTTAGTAGATCCATATCTTGACATGTTCAGAACTGGATGTAGCACAGCAGATGTGCCCAGCAGAGTCTCCCCAGTGCCAAAAATAAAGGGGAAGGATCACTTCCCATGACTTGCTGGTGGCGCTCTGGGTATTAACAGTGTTGTGCATGGTTAACAGCCTTTGCCCCAAGGGTGCATTGCTGAGACTTCTTCACCTGAAGGACCTTCAGATCCTTCCTGGAAAGCTGCTTTCTATCCACTTGTCCTCTGGCATACTGCATTGGGTTAATCCGATAAAAATGCAAGACTTCACAATTGCCTTTGAACTTTGTGGTGTTGTATTCAGGCCATTTCTTTAGTCTACCTTCTGAATAGCAGCCCTCCAATGTATCAAACACTGCCACCTTCTTGCTAAAGGTGTTCTCTGTCTCATCATCCACATCATACTGGAATTGTTATTGTCACTCGTATAGTTCACGGAGGGATGGAGTGCTAACCAGCTGCAGTGGAAATTTGTAGTGCTTATCCTTTGAGCCCAAATGTCCTGGCAATCTCCTGTTAACATTATGATGTCCCTCTCCAGGCCGTATCTTGCCAATTTGTCTATTCCCCTGTGGGATCAAGTTGAAAACCTTGCTAGGATTAAGGCATCAGCCAATGCTTTCCCTCAGTGCTCTCGGTTGGGTTTGTCTGGTGGTGGTTTGGTAGAGGGTGTGGGAGCTACTGGCATGGGTCTTTGAAGAAACTTTGAGAATCTCCCCAGCCTTTGAGTCAGACCCACTTCTGGGTCCACATCACAAAGGACTGGTTTTGTACTTTTAAGAAGGATGTCCTGAAAATCAGCAAATTCTCCTTTGCTTATTTGCTCTCCTACATGGAGGCAAGGTCTCTGAACAAGCTTGTATTTGCTCTCCTGAAGTCCAAGGCTCTAATTTTCTGCTATTTGTTTTGCTGGGTTCTTGCAGAGTTTTAAATTGCACAATCTCTTGGTACCTGCAGACAAGGCTGTTGTTGATTTCTGTATCTTTAACTAATTCTTGGAGCAGCAATTTGTAAAGTTCCCTGGTGTGCTTTTTGCCTAAGCCATCAGGAATCTCCCTTCACACTTTAGGAATTAAGAGTGTTGCTGGAACTGTTCCTGGTTGTCAATTTTCATGCAGCCACTCTGCTCTCAACAGTGAGAGTTACTGGAACTGATCACAGTGGCCATAGTTGTGGCACAGTGGAGCTGAGCACAGTGGCTCCCAGATGCTGACTGCTATCAGCAAACTGAAACATTCAGTTTTGCTAGTGTAGGTGTAGCTGGAGATGAGTTTCATGGGTCTGCCATGTAAGCACTTGACTAAAGTGCACTGCACCAGCTTGTGTCAATGAGAACACGTTTCTTTGGTCTGCTAAAGCAAACTTTCTTTCGCTCTAGAAAATGTAAAGACACAGCACAAGTGGCAGAGAAATTCAAGCGTGCGTGTGTGTTCCTCGAAGCGCTCGGCCAGTCTTGATCTGGGAAGGTTGTGAATAGAGAGATAGTTGCTGGTGAGAGATGACTCTTCTGTCTGATCCCCCTTACCTCTGTTGTACTGGTTTTCCTTGCTCCAAAAGTTTTCCATTAGAATTGCTTGCTCCATGCTGATCCTAGAAGGAAAGGGGAGGCAGGGGAAGGGGAGAGGAAGGGAAAGCGGAGGCAGGGGAAGCTACCAGGTGCCTCTTGGTGCCAGGGAGGGAAGGGCCCAGCCCCGGAGGCGGCTTTGGGGCACACTGACGCTGCAGCTGTCAGGGGGTAAAACCTGAAGGAGTCAATACTCTCTTACCTCTCTAAACTGCTCTGCACACTTCCAAAGTCCTGCATATAAAACATGCTCTGGAAGAAACCTGAATCACACAGTATCCCTTTCTCACCTCAGTCTTCCCCATGCCTCTCCTGTCTCCATTTGATTTTGTAAGATAGAAACTCTGATATGTTAGTTGAGAGGGAGCCGTAACTAGAGCTTACTCAATGCTGTGTTGATTTAAACTGCTACAGGAGATTTATTTATTAAGACTAATTTAGCTGCATATTGTAGCCACAATGTAACCACTGGGAAAAAAATCTCTGACAGTACACTAAGTGGAATGTATTTCTAATTTCATAATAAAAGTGCAAATATGTTTTTGAATGCTTCTAATAAAATCAAAATAAAGTAATAAAAGAGAAATTGGCAAGGGGAACACTTAAGATACAATAAGAATTTATTGTATAGTAGTATTCTATTGAAAATTCATTTGCAGTATTCTAGTAAGAAATTCTGATTGGTGTTTTTTGGTTTTGTGGGGTTTTTTTTTGTTTTGTTTTTTTGTTTTGTTTTTTTGGTGTTTTTCTAACTATTTATAGTATTTCCAGTGGATATTTTTCTTCATTTTTTTTTTTTTCATTCAACTCTGTTCTTTACCTTCACAAGTAGGTGAAAGACAGCATATTGTGACCTACGCAGGATTCAAAATACCCAAACAATCCTGGCATGGCCATTTAGTTAGCATAAAACTGCTGTCTTTTCAGGGTGACTTTTGCTTACTTTGTTCCGTTTTCTAGAAAATAACATACAATTAACAACTGGTGCCTAGGAGATGTCATTGTTGGTTGAATTTTCTGGTTTTTATTTGACAGTTTTCAAAAGTTTTTCGACTTTTCCATCCTTCAAACTTCCTCCTATTTATAGAACCTACATGTTTCACAGATGCATTAGTACAGATCCTTCCCTTATTTTATCGAGTTGCAATATTTTCTTGGTGTTAAAAAAAAAATATTTACATGTGTGTTGCAAACAGCAATGAAAAAAAATGATGACTATTTTTTAAATAAGTATGAAATTGAATTTATGAGAAAGAAATTAAGGAACACTGGAGGAAAAAAGCTGCTACTTCTTCCTGTAGGAAGTCCTTTTTTCACTTTGGGAACATTATACATTTGTAATGGCTGTGAGACCTCAGGCTTTTTTAATCTCACTTTCCTTTCAAATCCATCAATAAATATGACTGCACAGCATTCATTCCTTTTGTTTTCTTTCATTGCTTATCCTTGGAAATGTATGGGGGGGAGGGGGAATAATCTTGTCATTCAGCAAGCCATGTTTCCTGGGATATGCAAGGTTTATTATTTGTTTTGGAAACACAGGAGCTTTATTAGGGTTATTTTCGGGTATCTACTCTGTCCACATATTTCTTTCAGGACCCAGTGTAGCATTTTTCAACTTTTTTTGGGGAGTACTTGGGAGTTTCACAGAGCACCTGCAAATGGAATCAGTAGGTATTAGGAATTGGAATGAAATGTATATTTTCATCTGTCTCGTAAACCTGTTGATCACAAAGGCACCGTGTTTTCTTATGTGTCTGGACAGCACCTCACACAAAGGGTTTCTGCTCAGTGTCTGAAGTCCTCAAGATATGTCTTTATTAATAAATGATTAAGTACCAGGGAGTATTCCTGGGCAGGAAAACTTAGCTGTCTGTATGGCTAAACTGTTAGTGTGGTCCCTGGTGCATTGCTGGGCTAAGTCAGCTAGCACTGCAAAATATTCCCATGGACTGCTCATAATTAACCCAGGCTATAGAAAATTCCCATGAAGAAGTCTGAATTCTGCCACCCTGGTTTGATAACTATCAGACTTTAATAAAGGATCAGGGTTGCAATGACATGACTAGGGGTAATGGGTTTAAACTGGCAGAGGTGAGATTCAGACTAGATGTCTGGAGGAAACTGTTTCCAGTGAGGGTGGTGAGACACTGGCACAGGTTGCCCAGGGAGGTTGTGGCTGCTCCCTCCCTGGAGGTGTTCAAGGCCAGGTTGGATGAGGCCTTGAGTAACCTGTCCTAGTGGGAGGTGTCCCTGCCTATGGCAGGGGATTGGAACTAGATGGTCCTTGAGGTCCCTTCGAACCTTACCATTCTATGATTCTATTACTGTTCAGTGCTGCTCTCTTCAGTGACCCCTGCATACTTTGCTATTTAGCACCAATACAGTCTTGGAGCTTTTTCCAGATCCCAGATGTGTGTCCCACTGATACTCTTAACTGTCAGAACAAGGCCCAAGAACTCAACAGTTCCACATGCCTCCACCCCAATTCCCTCCCATGTTTTGAGGAGTTCCAAAAAGAGAAAATTACTGTTCTGGTTAGAAGGCAACCATAGCTGAGCTCCAGACAGGAGCTCAGTCTGGCCAAGGATGTGACCAGGACAAGAGAGCACACAGCAGCAAGCACTTGCCATTCTGTTTCCTTACAACCTTACATAATGTCCCATTCTGAGCACAAAACAGTTATCTCAGGGTTTTTCTCCTGCATTAATAGAGGGGAGTCTGTATATTCTTGGGAAGTTACTTCAATTACAGGCATTTGAGGCTTATAATTCCCTCCAGGACTCAGTGTGCCAGAGGCAGCTAATTAACCTTTCCTGTGATCCAACAACTCACTGCACCTGGCATATAAGGTCAAAAGTATGAATGAACAAAACAGTTTGGCAAGTTGAAAGCAAGAGAAGTGAATGAGTTTCATCCTCCTTATTTGGGATCCCATCTGTAAACATTTATACCTTAATTACAGGGTTGAAGCCAAGTGCACTCTATCAAAAATGTGTTATGCAATTTTTTTCTAAATTACACGGATTGGCTCACGTTTTACTTAGTGCAGCAAACCAAACTACTTTTGTCTTTAAGAGTTGTAATTTCAATCATTGCCACATCACAGTGAAACTCCAGCTTCATTAAAGTGAGCAGCGAAACTTCTGTTGTCTTTGATAGAAGAAGAGTTTTACTCCTGTTGGGGTTTTGGGTGTGGTGGTGTTTTGGTTGGATAGTTGGTTTGTTTGTTTGCTTTTAATTTATTGTTAATGTTGATGTTCTGATGCAGTGTGGTAACTACATAAGATGGCTGATTGTTTTAATAATGGTTCATCTCTTCCAAAGAGGTAGCGTTACTTCATCTCATCACAGAACTTTTCAGACCCTTTTCGATCCTTAAAGATCCAAACTAGTTCCCACAGAAGTCAGTTAATGCTTGGGTTACATCCAAAGAGATGTTTGACTTTAGCTTGTGCTGACATGGTATAAATGCAACTGCCTGGAGAATTTTCACAGCATTGACCTTTTTTTTCAACAGCTTAGACTGAATATCAGAAAACTATGTTTTTAAGAGGGCAGTAGTTCATACAGAAATCTCTGGGATCTGTGCTTTAAATCTAATTTCTGCTACGACTTCAAGCATAATTCTCCGTATTCTGCTTTATAGAGAGAGGAGCACAGATCAAAAACTAGGATCCTTGAGATTCCAGAGGCAGTGTTGTTACACTGTTACAGTCAGAATGATTTAAAGATGTTGGCAAGATAAAGTTTATGGACAGAGAGGACACTGTTTTTTTGGATTCATTGATGTAGACCTGAGTCAGAACACAAAAAAGTCTCAGTTCACTTTAGCAAAGTATATGTAAGCATCTACATCTCAGCTAGGCATGCTTAGCTCATTGTATAATCTGTGGAGATAAGTAGGTACTTCTAATATGCCATTAAGTTCATAGGTTTACTTGGGGTGATGAATCCTGCTGTGGAAAGGCTTATTTCTGTCCATCAGCAGTCCTGGAGGTTTGGAATGGCTGGCTCAGTTGCAGATGTCTGCATTGTGTACATCTATATTTAGTCAAATCAATCGCATCTGATTGTGTCACACATAATGGACATGATTAGGCATTATCTCATTTTCCAAGTCAATTCTAGTGTCAACATGAGTACAGACCATTTAAAGCCACTGGATTATTTTCTGCTGTGCTGAATGACTAATATTTATCTTTTTAAAAAGAAAACTGCACCACACTGACATACTGTATGCTTCTTACTAGTGAATTTCTTGTGCACCTGAAGTCAGAAGGATCTGGTGTGGTAACATAATCTGTGCACAAGAGGAGAACATGCTTGATGAAGGAGCACCTTCCAGATCTCATTAGTACTAGAATTGGGAATAAATCCATTGAGAGTCCTTTCAGGAAGTGTTGCAAATGAATGGGACGCTCTCCTCAGGTGTGTTCAAATCTTCTGTGTAACAGTATAAGGATCAAAGGCTCATTTGGTCCTTCTAGGCAGAGTTGCTGGCATCCAGAGACTCTTTCAAAAGTGTTGCAGCCATTTGAAGGTTCATTTGCTAAATTCTATTAAGAACACTTAGCAATTAAAATTAAAAGAAGTTACAGTAAGTAACTTGTTCTTTGAGGTGTAATTTAAAAATAAAGCATTGATTCAGCAGTAAAACTTACAAAGTTGTAGACTTAATCATACCAAGCTCTGCTAAATCTGTGACTTGAATTTGACATGTTTACATATTTCTCCCAAGTTATTACACATTGTCTGGACTTCAGCTTTGGGCACACCACCAGTGCTCGTTCCCAGTACTCACACCAGTTTTCGCATTGTGATTCCTGCACACCCTGTTAACACAGAAGTGCATATGCATCCCTTCCTTGTTCATTTCTCCAATCTAAAAGTGAAAAGGTTTAAATATATCTGGTAGGTTTAGCAAGGAGCATATAACCCCTTATAAACAAAACCTGGACAATATATTTGTCAAAAAACAGTGAGACACTTATGGATTGCCCTGTGGCAGCTGCTTGACAGGCGAATGTACCTACACAACTAGTTTCTACTCTCTGAAGTCAGGCAATGCTAAGAACACTTGCCAGATAATAAAAATAGAAGTATGCAATTAAAAGAAATTTCACGTCCATGAAGGGGATTTTGTCTTCTCTGTTCTGACTCTGCCTGTGGCATCGCAGAGTCTGGGCAAGCGGCCACTGCAGGAGGTCTCAGCGAGGAAAGTGTACCAGCAGGAGTGGTCATGAGTAGGGTGAGCAGTTGGAATTTTGTCCCTTTATGAGCTGAGTCACAAAATGAGCTGCTTACTTTTGAAACTGAGACAGCAAAACATTATCATGAGAACCCAGTGGCAGCTGTGCTAGTTGATGACTGGTTTTGATTGCCAGTTTGTCATCTTTGAAAGAATGTTGTGACAGATGGTGCTCATAAAGGTATGGATCAAGATGCTTCTAAGTTCTTCTGAGGCTTCCTGGGGTGTCTGTGGAGGAGGCAGCAAAACAAGAGTATGAAGACTTTAGATGTGGCATCAGTAAAGAATCATAAAGGCAAAGCATTTCTCATAAAAAGATTGAAATCTATGTAGCTATGCCTACTATTTTCAGTTAACTTCTGTAATAACACTGAATTTAGTGCACATGAAATGGGTGTTTTTAATCTGGTGTAGTATCAGCAGAGGTTTTAGTATACATGGTCACAACCAGATGTGAATGCAGCATGCGAAAAGCTGTGTCTGCCTGTCACAGAAGCAATTGCAGAAGCTCAGGAAATAGAACATGAAAAGTGATGTTTCACAAAGCAGAGGGTGTTTGTTAGTTCCTTACCAAGACAGCATTTAGGACATAGATCTTTAATCCTGGCAAAATAGGCCATTTGGGAACAGAATTTAACTTCTGCCAGTGTTCAACAAAAAATCACCCTAGACATAGCAATGCCTACTGCCACATAGATGCAAGAAACTGTGTTTTACTCTAGATTTATTTTGATATTTATTCATTCTTTAATAGTTTTACTTTTGCAGAGGCTGGAGAAAAACACTGTTCCTCAGGGGCCTGGTAACAAAATTATATTGTTTCCAGTAAGTGAGAACACTTAGAAATTGATTGGTGCATCTCAGAGCTGCTAACACCAAGTATGAGATACTAACACACAGCTTGAAAGGAAAAATAAGGTACAAACGTGGCAACTGGCTTGTGACCTTGAAGATCAGGATTAAAATGTGTCCTTTTGATGCTGAGCAAAGCCCTTAAGGCTTTTTAAAACTTTGCACAGATGGGTCTGTAGAGGATCCTAAGTCAGTATTCAGGTTTTGTTCCGTGCCTGCAGTCACTGAAACCTTTAATTAATTAATAAATAATGGATTTAAGGATTAAAAAAAGAAGTTTCCCTAGAAAGCAAGATGCTTCATCCATTAAACTCCTTTGATCCTATACCAAATATGTTAACATCAAGGAGATTTGTTTCCCTTCCCTGTCTATGGGGTTTGGATTTGAGAGAAGCAGAATCAGCTTAAATTTTTACTTTTAGGGAGAAACAGAACCAGCTAACAGGTCTAAATCCATGTAGGTTATGCGTGTCCAAGTCAGTTCTGAGTTCCAGGTAGTAATGTTTACAAGTTTCTTTCTTGCAATTTACTTGCTTACTTTTGCCCTCTCTCCCAAAAGACCAACTCCGCTGGGAGGTCAGCTTGGAAATTTTCAGTATTTTTGTACAAGTGATAATAGATGTTAGAAACCTCTCTAGGTGCAAGACAATGTGAATTTGGGCAATCTAAGAACAGGTTTAGACTGTTTCCATAGGTGTTGTTGGTATTGCCCATGCTTTCATGTGAAAATGGCTGAGAGCAGCCCTGAGGAAAAGGACCTGGGGCTCTGGGTTGATGAAAAGCTCAACATGAGCCTGCAGTGTGAGTGCGGCCCAGACAGCAACCGAGTGCTGGGCTGCAGCAGGAGCAGTGTGGGCAGCAGGGCAAGGGAGGGGATTCTGCCCCTTTACTCTGCTCTTCTCAGACCTCATCTGGAGTCCTGTGTGCAGTTCTGGAGCCCCCAGCACAAGAAGGACATGGAAGTGTTGGAGCGGGTCCAGAGGAGGGCCACGAAGATGCTCAGAGGGCTGTAGCAGCTCTGCTATGAGGACAGGCTGAGAGAGTTGGGGCTCTGCAGCCTGGAGAAGAGAAGGCTTCGAGGAGACCTTCTAGTAGCCTTCCAGTATCTGAAGGGACCTACAGGAAGGCTGGGGAGGGACTTGCAATGACAGGACAAGGGGCAATGGGTTTGAANTCCCTTTCAACCTTACCATTCTATGATTCTATAAAATAATATCCAAGAAGCTTCACCACCCAATATCGCTTTGACTCCTTTTTTTTTGGTGCTGTACGTGGGAGTTCTGAATTGTAGCAGTATAGCTGTGAGCAGAACTGATGCAAATCTGTTATGCTAGAGAGGGGCTGAAAGTTCTACCAGGAACTGAGTATTCATTCCTCTTCCTGAAGTCCATTTATCCCCAAGGATTCCTGCATACAGTCTTGTGCAGATGGCTGTTGGAATTGCATTTCAAAGATCTGTGTTATTAGACCTGTAAATCTTTAACTGTTCTGGAGAAGCATATTTAGACCACCTCACTTACAGGTAGGGAGAGTTCAAAAGGTGATTTTTATTTTCCTTTTAATCTCTGTAAATATTTGGTGATGTAGTGTGAAGTTTCCCTGCTCTCTGAGCATGCAAGTATTTCAGATTTGGATAGGGGTTCATTCACTGGCTTTGAAATACAAATAAATGTGGGGCACAAAAATTCTTCAAGTAAAACAAGGAACATAGAGTTTAAACAGAGCAAGGCAGCATGTTTTTTCTACATTTCTTGCCCTTTCTTTGTGGAAAACTATTGATTTAGTGGTGCAAAAGGAGAATGGAGACACACAGCTAGAAAGGACCTGACAGCACATTTCCCTTGAGTGCATATGGTCCAAATTCAAGCCATCTCTGACACCCATGGATTTTAGTTTTCCAGAGAAACAACCAAGATCATATACTACTTCAGGAAACTCAGTTTATACTTTTGAGTAATTTCCTGGCCTGAGGTCCTGGCTGTTAACTTTTTCTTGAGTTTTCACATGCTCTCCCGTATTTAAAGAACATTTTTCTTCTTTGGATTAACTACTGCCATCTTGTCGTGTTTTAAGTGCCTTAAATAATCCAGGTGCCGTCAATGAGAAGTATGTTGATGACTCAAATTTCTTACATTATTTTCCTTCTCATCAGCTGTGCTTCCCGATACAGCTGTGGAATGATAACACAACCCTTTTAGGTCATTCAACAGCCCAGCAAGTCCTGCTAGGAAGTGTCTCTCAAAGTTCATTCAAGTTTTTTTCCTCTATGAAAAACATCTCCAGGAAGACTGACTCCTGTTGATGTTGCTTCAGTGATACAGTTTGATAGTTCATATTATTTATTTTCATTATATATTTCCAGTCGCAACTCATTAAAAAAATGTTTTTCCCTTTCCTGCCTTTTTAAAAATGCTTTCTTATCTCTTCTTTTTGGTTGAAATGAGTCCAAAACTTGAAAACTAAGTTGTGCCTCAGAGGCAGCAGGAGTGAAAGGAAGTATGTGGTCTCTGTATTAGGGTCGTTTTTCCTCTGTAATCCATTTGCTTTAAGTTTTGCATCCTTTCAGCAAGTTCATTGTTGTTATTGTAAAACTGTCATGATTGCTCTAGCAGTTACAGTAAGCAGCCAGTTCCACAGAGGTAGAGTATACATGGAAAGTTATGCAAAGGCACACTGAAGAGTTGGATGATGATGAATAGACTGTTAAGTTCGATGACGCAAAGGGAATGTAATGTATTAAACTTATTTTCTCCCTGCTATAGCAATGAAAACACATTGCTTTTCTTGGGAAAGATGGGGTGACATATCATATAAGCGTACTTTTGCTGTTACTGACCTGTCTGAAGACTGGAACAAGCTAAAAAGAAATACAACAAATTCAATTAACATCCCTGACCTGGTTTTCACAAGGTTTTTAAGACTCAGTGTTAGAGACCGATGTAGAAACAGCTACATGGAGAACAAGAAGAAATAGTACAACTTGTATGTGAAGACTTGAGAACAAGGTCCCTGCATTCTGGGGCACTTTGCTGTTCTCCATCCAAAATACATTAATCAGGAGAAAGGCAGACTCGAATGAGTTTTTAAAAGGAACATTGAACAGGTCTCGCTTTGTCTGTTATTTCCACTATTTCTAATTTATTTCATCTTTTCCTTTTATTCAGTCTCAAAGTTATTTTTAATTTGTTCTTCATTCTTTAACTGTTTGTCTAAATGTTCCCATAGTGGATAATCAAAGTCTGTTTCCTTCTACATGACTCTTTTCAAACTCTCTCACCATGCCTGTTCTTTTCCCCCATTATTGTCTTATATTTCGATAAATAGAAAACACAATATCCAAAAGTATTCAGACCTCAAGAAGAAAGCACTGAGTTCATCCACCTTATTTTTAACTTCTGTTAGTGTCAGGCATTGAACAGCTTTAAGAGGGCATGAAAAGGTGCTTCAGTAAGAAATTAATTTGTTCTGAAACCAAAAGTGGTATTGGATGAATCTAATCACTATTTTGGATAGCTGAACTACTTTTTTTGTGCAGTGGACTTGGCCCAAATGCTTCATTATTACTTATTTATAGGTAAAATGTAAGGTATTTTTAGGGAAAAAAAAAAAAAAGAAGCTAATTCTTTACTTACAAGAGTTCTTTATTTAGGTCACATAAAAAGAAGGAATGGGGAAATTTTATATAATATGCATGAAATGTGGATAAAGAAATTTAGTTTTGTCCGTGTTTCCAAAGATACCAACCTAGATTCAAACTACAATGAGATCCATAGCAAGTTAAAAAAGGGAAGCAGTTACAGCACAAATCACAGAATCATAGAATGTTAGGGGTTGGAAGGGACCTTTGGAGATGGAGTCCAACCTCCCTGTCAAATCAGGGTCACTCAGAGCAGGCTGCACATGTTCCTGTGGAACCTCCTGTGTTCTAGATTGCACCTGTGGTTCCTTGTCCTATCACTGGGCACCACTGAAAAGAGACTGGCATCTTCATCTTGATACCCAACCCTCAGATATTTATCTCTCTCAGCCTTCTTCCAGGAAAATTCACCACTTTGCTTCCACAAAGGAGATTTCTAATTAGTGTTAAGTACTGAAATGCTTTCACCTTGGTTTTATGAGTAGAGATCATTTTCTGTTGCTCGTCTTGGATATGTGATTGTTTCTGGAGATCCAAGGTGTCTTTCCCCCCAGAGAAAATGATGATTGTCTGGGCTCAGTATAATATCACTGTTATTCTTACTTACAAACTGGTCAGTACCTGCTCTTTGTACAAGTTTATCACTGCTTGCCATAAAATACATGAGCTACAGGCTGGAGAGAGCGTGGCTGGAGAGCAACCAAACAGAAAGGGATCTGGGGGTGCTGATTGACACCTGCCTAAACATGAGCCAGCAGTGTGCCCAGGTGGCCAAGAAGGCCAATGGCATCCTGGCCTGCATCAGGAATAGTGTGGCCAGCAGGAACAGGGAGGTCATTCTCCCCCTGTACTGTGCACTGGTTAGGCCACACCTTGAGTACTGTGTCCAGTTCTGGGCCCCTCAATTTAAGAAGGACATTGAGGTGCTTGAAGGTGTCCAGAGAAGGGCAACGAGGCTGGTGAGAGGCCTCGAGCACAAGCCCTATGAGCAGACTCTGAGGGAGCTGGGATTGTTTAGCCTGGTGAAGAGGAGGCTCAGGGGAGACCTTATTAATGTCTACAACTACCTGAAGGGTGGTTGTGACCAGGAGGAGGTTGCTTTCTTCTCTCAGGCAACCAGCACCAGAACAAGAGGACGCAGTCTCAAGCTGCGCCAGGGGAAGTTTAGGCTGGAGGTGAGGAGAAAGTTCTTCACTGAGAGAGTCATTCACTACTGGAATGGGCTACCAGGGAGGTGGTGGAGTCACTGTCCCTGGAGGTGTTCAGGGCAGGTTTGGACGTGGCACTTGGTGCCATGGTCTAGTCTTGAGGTTTGTGGTAGTGGGTTGGACTTGATGATCATTGAGGTCTCTTCCAGCCTTGGTGATACTGTGATACATGAATATGTGAATGGAAGTTTGGCATTCTTGGAAATGGAAGGTCAATCCAAGTGTGCTATGGCAATTCCATTTAGACTTACATCTTGTGTTCCTCTTGTGTTATTTCAGTTCTTGTACTTGGATGGGCATCTTTCATTCTGTTGCTGGATTGTTCCAGCAACAGTGGGAAAGAAGAGTTTGTGGAGAAGCCACTGTATGCACTATATATAACTACAGTAGTTAAATTTGGTAAATTTGTGTTACATCAACATTCTGAAGTTTCTGCCTGCAAAGAGATTATTTATCTATCAATACCTGGAGAATTTGAAAACAGGAGGCAACACCTCATTAATTTTCAGAAGACCTTTTAAAGTACCATAAAAATGTTGCAACAAAGCAGTGATATTCCTTGGAGATAGCATATTTATACTTTCTAAAAGCACTCGACAAGATTCCTTGCTGGAGGTTATGAACTGTGCTAAAATGGTGTTGAGTGAAAGATGAAATAGGATACTGGCCAATTCCCAGGAACGAAAGAACAGCCATAGATGGATCTTTTTATAATAGAAGGGTGTTGAGACTGGAGTAATCTGGCAGCCCATTCCTGTCAGAAGGGAGACTCTTACGCTGCTGAGTTTCTCCCTGTCTCAGAGATGAAAGAGTTGAAGACTGGTAACAGAATCATAGAATCCAAGGGACCCTTAAAGATCATCCAGTTCCACACCCATGCAGTAAGCAGGGACATCACCAACTAGATCAGTCCTAGGATTCCTGTCCAATCTGACCTCGAGTGTGTCCAAGGATGGGGCATCTGCCACTTTTCTGGGCAACCTGTTCCAGTGACCCACACCCTCATAATAAATATCCAATATTCCCTTCTCTAATTTAAATCCATTGCCTGTTGTCCTATTTTACACATGAACACAGAGAATCCAAAGAACTGGGAAGAATGGTGCATTATTTTGTAATTTTTGTTCTAGCATTTTAATTTTATTGTATCTTATTATTATTACCAGACAATTCAGTAATATCAGCTTTTGAATATGGATAAAGTAGATGGCAATATGAGTATTGATTAAATATTAAGTTAAGGAGTTAAGAAAGTGCTTGGGGAAAGGCATTTCACAAGTTAGGCTAATTATCAGATATGTCAGCAAACAGAGTTCATTTTAAGAAAAACCAAAACCAACAATCAGGAGAATGAACAAGGACTGTGGTAAAAGGTAGAAAGGTACAATCAAACTGAAAAGAAACAATAATAACAAGACTGAGAACTTTGTCAGCTTTTTATATCTTCTTGAATGTGGCAGCTTTACAAGCTGCAGTGAAATTAACCTTTAAATGTGCCTCTCCAGGACCTTAACAGGCCATCCCTTTGTATCTCAGGCATAACTTCAGTAGATCCTTCCCCAGCATTGCTTAATTTTTCTCTCTCCTTTCCATGTTTTCCTCTTTCCGTAACATTCAACCAGGACTTTTTCCTGTCCCTCACTGAATTCTCCCCCAAATCTACCTGTTCAAGCAAACAAAACAGAATATTTCATCAGATGCTGTTAGTGAAGGCTATGAAGTTAAATGTACTCATGTTTTCACAGATTAGGCAAACTTACATACTGCATGTACCTGCAGGGTTCAGCTATAGTCATCAGGGGTCATGGGCCCCATGATTCCACAGACAGATTTTACTAGAGCTCAAAAATGCATAATTGTACTTGTCAGTCCTGCCTCTTTGATTTGGTGATATGAACTAGAGACTACCTGGTGGTGTCAGTTCCATTAGCACAGACAGACTGAAGCTGCAGTTATAATTGCCCAGTGATTCCAAATTTGCTGAGTTTTCCTATCTTTTTTCTGGTCTTAGTAGTGTTAAGACTTAAAAGTAGTAAAACACTATTAAATGGGATTAAGGGTACCTCACTGAAACCCCAGATAACTGCATCTTGTGTTTATTTTCTCTAAAGGTCAAGATATGCTATGCAAAGTATGTTTCATACATTATTGTGTGCACTATTCAGAATCACAGAATCACTGAATAAATCAGGTTGGAAAAGACCTTCAAGATCATCGAGTCCAACCTATCACCTAATACCTTCTAATTAACTAAACCATGGCACTAAGTGCCGCATCCAGCCTCCTTTTAAACACCTCCAGGGATGGTGACTCCATCACCTCTGAGGGCAGCCCATTCCAATGCCAATCACTCTTTCTGTGAAGAACTTCTTCCTAACATCCATGAGACTTAGGCTGCAGGGTTGGGCAGGAAGAAATTTAATGAAATGCAACAAGGGCAAGTGTAGAGTTTTGCATCTGGGAAAGAAGAACCCCAAGTCTCAGTATAGATTGAGGACTGACC
>VWYK01076640.1:203-12604 GCA_013399775.1 Semnornis frantzii
GGGTTGCCCAGGGAGGTGGTTGAGATCCCATCTCTGGAGGTGCTTAAGGCCAGGTTGGATGAGGCTCTAGTCAGCCTTATCTAGAGTAGGGTGTCCCTGCCCATGGCAGGGGGATTGGAACTAGATGATTCTTGTGGTCCCTTCCAACCCGAACTGATTCTATGATTTTGTGTGATTCAGTTCTTAATAACTTTAATTTATCAAAACTTAACTCTATTAGGAAATACTACATATACTACCCATCACTATCTGTGTGGTAAAAACTTGTGAATCCTGTTGCCTTCTTCCTTCTTACTGCTAACAAAACAATAACAAAAAGCTCCCCACTTCTGTTAACACTTGCATAAAAACCTGATACAATTATGTGTTTTAAAGCATGATTATACTGAACAATCCATTTAATTTGGCTTTAAGTAGTTTAATTTTATTGGAATGTTTTACAATGTCCAGACTGGAGCAGGTGATCCAAATCTGCATCTACTTGCCTTTGCTCTGCAAAGTACTGGAAGAATTTAAAATACTGGAAACAGCTTTATAGATCTTCTCTCACTTGTCTCATCATCTAAATTTCTTGCACAACCACCACCCCCTTCCCCCACCCTATTAACCATGGTTAACCTGAGACCTAATTAAAGGTGAATCAAAAGCCAAGTGGTGGTTATTCTGCAAAAGATGGCATCTAAGGGCAGAACGTTATACAACACGGCTTACTTTACTGCTTTGTTGAGTATTTAAGTGAGACTCTGCAACGGCTCTCTTCATTACTAACATGAGCTCCTGAGAAGAATGCACAATATGACTCCATTTTTCTCCTTTCCATTTGTCTTTTAAATTATATAAAAAGGCATGTCAATGCTCAATCTGCCGTTATGCTGAGACTAAGATCTGTCCTGCTGATCGATATTGTCTCCTGCTTTAACTGCTCCTTCCCATTTGCTCTCAATTGCCTTTGGGAAAGGTGACAGCTTTTGGCTCTGGGTTTGCAAAACTTTTATCAGACTGCAGGTCTGCTACACAGTCATGCCTCTTAGTTATTGCAGTAATGCAAATCATCCCCGCATAAAGAAGGAAGTTTTCCTCTTCAGTGACCATCACTGATACAGGAAATATAGGAGAATGAATCTGTCTTGATGTAGTTCATTGTGAAAATGAAGTTAATTAACAGAATCATCATAAGAATTATGATTGTTGCCCTTAATCACTGTAAATAAGTCTGTAAGCAGATCCAGGGTGCATTTACATTAACATTGTCATTTGGGTTGGGAATGTGATTCTAAAGTGAATATAAATTATCATGCATAGGCTGACATCACAGAATGGTCTCAAAGAACAGAAACAGGGTTTTTTTGGAGTAAAGTTAAACCAGGGAAGGCATTCCATGGTGGGGCCTGGTACATCAGAACTTTGAATGGACATTTAGTTCATGTGACCAGAGTAACCACAGTCTGGCATAAAACCTCCAAGGTACACACACTGTGGATGCTCACAACTATTTCACCCTGCCGGCTTACTGCCATTGAACAATGACAGTCTTTCACATATACAAAGTTCTAGATAAAAACTTGATAAATATCAAGGATATCTATGGGCAAGAAAGAATATCTGGAAAAACTTCTAAGGAAGGAGTAATTTTAAAGAGAAATAGGAATCAAATATACATAAAGTAAGTTCGATGACAATATTGAGTTAGGAAGAGCTGTGGACCGCCTTGAGGACAGCAACCTCACAGAGAGATCTGGATAGATTAGAGGCTGGGCAATATTAGGTCTATGAAATTACCAACAGCAAGGGCTAAAATCTCCACCTGGGGAGAAGTTACTAAACTGGGGAACAAAACACTGGAGAACAGCCCCACAGAAAGAAATCTAGGGGCTTGGATTGTTGGCAGATTGAATGTGAGTCAGTACAGTGCTCTGGCAGCCAAAAGGGACATAGTATCCTGAAATGACTCAAGCAAAACACAACTAGTTCTTTAAAGGAGGTGATTGTTGACTCTGCACTGAACTGGTGAAGCCTCACTTGGACTTCCATATGCAGTTTCAGTTGCTTCACTATAAGAAGGGCAACCAAGATGGTGAAAGGCCTTGAGGCTGTCTTACAAAGAGCAGTTGAGGTCATTTAGCTTGTTCACCTTGGAGAAAACGGGGTTGAAGGCTGACCTTATGACAATCTGTACACGGCTTCATCAAGGGTGAGCAGAGGAGGAGGAGGAGGAGGAGATTTTCTCTCTCTGGTGACCAGCGAGAGGACATGAGGAAATGGAATGAAGCTATGTCAGGAAAAGTTCATACTGGACATTAGAAAAATGTTCTCTACTGGAACAGGTTGATCACTGGAACAGGCTCCCCAGAGAAGCGGTCATGGCACCAAGCCTGTCAGAGTCCAGGGAGTGTCTGGATGACACCCTTAGTCGTATGATTTAATTTTGGGTAGTGCTGCAAGAGCTGAAAGCTGGACTCTATGTACTGGTCCCTTCCAACTTGAGATATGTTATGGTTCTACAGTTCTGATTTTGACCTAAAGCATGGTGTTTATCTTTGTCATTATTCCTAATCTGGCAGTGCCATGTGAATAGTATAAGACAGTAATTGAGGTAGTTTTGCGATACATGCATAGCTTTACAACCAAACCCTTGCAAAAGGAGAAAGGGATGGCTTAATGAAAGAATTTAAGTATTTCTAGCTTCTAACACCCAGTCTTTGTTCACTGTCACAGCAATGACAGAGATACCCTCATAGTTACAGGTATTCTTGTCAGACTTCATCTTCCTTCCATCTATGCATTTAGTGTTTTCTTTTCCCCCCTGTGATATTCATAATTCACCTACAGAACAGGTAGCACATCAGAAATGCTTGAGCTTGCTCTATCTCAATTCTGATTTGGAAGGACTGACTTCAGAAGGATGAACATATTGTAACTGCTGCACATAAATTTAATTCTTGGCATGACTCCTAATTTTTAAGTATGCATTTTTATCTGTCTATATAAGTTTCTCTAGGTATCACTATAAATATACATGGAAGTAGGAAGCTTTAGTCCCTTTCTACTTTAAAATTGACCATCTGGAAGATTGTGTCCAGAGCAGATGCTGTGTTCCTTTTAAATTATCATTTTAATTACTGTACTGGAGCAAGAAATTGTGAAATATTTCTAGTAACATATCAATTATAATGTTGCTATACAATGATGTTACCTTTTTGTGTACAATCATCCACTAGTCTATTGATTTTTATTTATAGTTCATTAAGAAGGCTTTGTTGCACTTTATATTGTCCTTTCAAGGGCCATATTCAAGGTGAATTTGTTGTCCTTATCTTTTATTTCATTGATTTCTCTCTGCAAATCACTTCAAGAGAACAAATCAAGAGCACTTACTTGGAACATGTGAGTGCAATATCTTCTGCTCAATGGGTATTTTCTTTCCACTTTAAAACGAGACAAGAATGAATTGTTTCTCATCTCAACACAAAATTGTGGCTCTTATTGGAATGTGCATTTGATTAAAGTCCTGAAGCCACATATGTTCAAGAACTCCCTTCCCAAAAGGGAGGCATAATGGTAGTTTTACTCTTCACTGTAGTGCAGTATGTCTACAAACATGCGTGAACTTCTGAACACGAGGAGCTCAATTAATCTCACCTTGCATACAGATGCTCCCAGTGACAATTCTCTCAAAAGGGTCAGTTATCAGTCAGGGCGAGCTAGAGATCTTACAGAAATCTGATGTGAATGAACTTGTAACTTGGGTCATGGGCAGATTCTCTGGAGTACTACCAAGCAACAGTGATCAGAAATTAATTATCAGACCCTCTTCACCTAATCCACACTCTCTTTGTATTTTGAGCCCATGAAAAGTGAATATTTACATTTACTCCAAGAACTGTGATCTGGAAAGAACATGAAATACTCCAAAATTATTATTATTAAACTTTTTTTAAAAGAAGAGTACTGGGACGATGAAGTTTTTCTTCAGGAATGTGACAAAGATGTTGAAAATGCCCCTAGCTTCTATGGCAAGTATGGTAAGTATAGCAGAAATGTGACGGTTTGGGAGTTCCCTGCCCCCCACACTTGAAAATGACCCAGACTAGACCTCAGCCAGGCTGGAAGTTAAGAGATGAAGCTATATTTACAGCGCAGCACAATATACAAGCAAATATATACAGTATATACAGGAATATTTACAGAAATATACAAGTTTAAGGTAATACAGACACACAACTCCCCTCCCAGAAATCAGAGACCCCAGGAGGGGCTCCCAACCACCCTTCCACCTTCTCCCCACCCCCACACCTTACCCCAAGGTAATTTCGGAGAATCAGCCGAAGGAGGATTAGAAGAAGTGGTTAACGGAGTTATTCAGCAGAGAGGAGAAGCCAGAGCTGCTAGAGAGCCCAAGAAGCTGCTTGCCCCCGTGAAGCCGCTAGCTCAAGACCCCAGAAGCAAGCAAGTGCCTCGTGACCCAGACTGCCTGCTCGAGAGACTCTTATCTTTTTGTAAACATTCACAGCAAGCGTATGAGTGAAGTAGACATCACCACTGTTTTCCTTCACAGTCTTTAGTACAATTTTCTCTACTAAAAAATATTCCAATTAGCTCAAACCAGCAGAAGAAAGAAGGTCAGACTGATCAAGAAATATGTTAAAGGATACAATAGCTCTTTGCAACACGTGCACAACTCCTAATACAAAAGCTTTGAGATAGCTCCATCATAACATACATGGACACAGATTGTCTGATTACAAACATACCTTGCCAGCATCAAGAAGCTGAGTGATGAATGACAGGGAAGTATTTTAATAGAGGCATTTGTCAAGAAATGTCCTGGATATGAGAAAGTAGCAGATTACAATTCTGTCTCCTTAATGTGTGCTATACAAATTGGAGAGTAAATTAATGCAACTGTTCTGGAGTTACCACCACTGTAATACATTTACTTATTTCTATCTAAAAATCCAAAGGTAAATCCACATGCAGTATTGACTTGAAAATTGAAAAGGGTATATTATAATTAGGTAAGTTAGGGTCAGGTTTTCCATCATAATTTTAATACAGATTGGATAAATAAACAAGAATCTATTCTGCCAGGTCATCTATTGCAGCATTTCTGCATAAATTAGAGTTTTCATAAATTCTTTCGCTGTCACACTTAGGTTTTCCAAACCATCTGAGGGCAGAGATGTCCACAAGCCTAGAGAAAGCCACTGCTTTCCAGCATACAGGAATCTTTCCCAGAGTGGTTGCTCTTCTTGTTACCTATGAAATTAAGAAATACTATCATTTTCTGTGAAAACTGAAATGAAATATTTCTATGGTAGATCAGGAGAGGATCCAAAAACCTCCTGGCCATTTCACTTCTCCTGGCTTCTGGTAGTGTGTTTTCAAGGTCTCTGGATACAATCCAGTCTTTCCATCCTCAGATCCTACATAGTTCTTGTATCCCTGTTAGACTGAATCAGGAAGAAAGCTCAGGTGGAAGTCCTCCAAGCCCTCTTATGTTTATGCAGGCTGCTGCAGAAAGGATTTGGCTAAACGTCGCTGCCATTTAAAAGTACCAAGGGGTTAAAGCTGGTATTATAAATGTCATTTACAGGGGAAATATGCCAGATAAATGCTAATCTGCTCCTTAAGCACTCTCCAGTGATTTCCATAAGCACTCTTCAAAGAGTAAAACTAAAAATAGCATTGTATGATATAGAAATTGCAGTGCAGACACTCTTCAGCCAGCGCAGTTGTAAGCCCCCTGGCCTGAAGCTATGCAAACCAAGGGTGTCCCTGCCACTATCTATGGATAAACTGTGAGAAGAGTTTTCTTGTTACTTAGAAATCCCTCACGTACCATCTTGAGAAGCTGGCAATTTTTGCACAGGTTTGGAATTATTAAGGAGGTCAATCTCAAACGAGGCGTGAGGAGACTTACCTAGGCAGAAAAGACAGCTATGGAAAGCAACACAATAATTTAGAAAATATCAGCATATTTCCAGACAAATTATCTGAATTTTAGTCCCTTCCACTGAAGATGTAATAGAAATATGATATAGAAATTATTTGTCTGGAAAGGGAATTCTAATTTGGCTCTTTAATGAAGCTACAGATGTCAGCAGTATAAGTCAGAGATCTCAGATGAGGGTTTCTTCATTGCAGAGCCCTGAGAGAAAGAAATTAATTGTGTATTGGTTTATGTAAAAGTTGGAGTTTTCAGGATACAGTAGTGTTTTCACAAAGAGAAAACAAATTAACATTCAACTCTACTGTAGGTTCTGTCTTGCTCACTACCAATTTCATGTTCAGTAGTACTTGTTTGAAACCCCTGTCCTGCTTTTCTCAATGTGCTATCTGTTGCTAGCACATCAAAACAAGATAGGGAATTTGGTAAGCTGTATCTGGAAATGAAAAGAAGCTGAGCGCCTTCTTGCATGCCACAGCCATCTCAACACCCTGTACACCCCATCTCTCTTCCTAATCACTACAATGTTTTTGCTATTACAAATAAATACAGTTTAAAAAAATGTAAGAGGTGGTGATAGGGTGCTGCTGTGTGACTGCACCACACCTGTATTTCTCTGTCTAATAGGAAAACATTTTCATTTGTTGCAGAGGCCAGGGCAACGCTCCTAGTTATATCTGCACCACTCAAGAGTCCCACATTGCAATTACAGCAACCCAGCACACCAAGCTGTTGAGTGTGCCACAAGACTCATGAGGAGGAACATAAACCACTCTGCTTCTCAAGACCTGGGAACTGCCACTCTGGGCTTCAGCCTTTACTTGGCAAAGTCCTGCTAGAAAGCACATATATCTGTCTGTCTTAAATTCACTTTGCAAATTTAACTTTTTGAATACTCATCAATCTTTCCATAAATACATTGACCCATAAATTAATTCAGAAAAATATTCCCTAAAGGGGAAAACTTTATTGATTAGAATATATAAAATCAAAATATTATTTTTTTTTCTGGTTTAAAAATATTACTCCAGTATTTGTTGTGGTCTGAAATATCTGTGTTAAGCAACAAAATGCATTACCATCACAAACAGTGAATAAAAAAAAGGGCAATTATCTTCACTAAAAAAATAAAGAAGAAAGAAAACGAGAAAAGGAACTAGAACAAGGGACATTTATAAAAGAAATTAGCCTATTGCTTATTAAATGTCTAAATAACTCTTAGTAGCTTATTCATGGGTAAACAGACTCCAGTAAATATAAAAAAAGAAAAAAAATCTAAAGGAAGACTACAAAAAGAAACACATTTAATTAATCTTTAAAATGTTTGCCACTTATTCAAGAGTAATAGTTTAAAATCTTGTCTTAAACTGAAAGCAAAACAAATAATGACTTTAGCTGAAACAATCAAGGGATTTTATAGCCACAAGTAGGTAATACAATTTTGCCGAGGATTTGCATACCATCTTGCCTAGGGTAGGGTAGACAAGTGATCAGGTGAACAGATGACAGATCAAGAGAAAGTGTTTGTTGGGTTTTTTTACTAAAAACTAAGATTGTTAGCAGAATGCAATACAAGCTTACATTTAAAATCTTTTATATTGTGTTCTAGCCACAGTTCTATGACATTATAGGCTGGACATTCATTTGCATGTAAGATAACCAGCAGCACACCGCAGCTGCTCCTCAAGAAGTAAGTGAGAACAGGAGGTATATAAAAAATATTAGGAGTCCTGCAGCCATGCCTGCAACCATACTGATGGTATGTAATGATGTTTAAATAGTAGGAGACTATTAAAAATGAGAAGCACTTTGAGGATCTGTCAGAACCTGAAATACTGGATTGATCTCACCTAAGTTTAGACTCATGTAACATAACTATGTACACCTTTGGTAGTATCTAGGCTGTCTTCATGGTCAATGATAAGAAGTATGCCTCTTCGTGGCATAATTTACCATAATACTTCATTTCAGAGATCTCATTCAAGATGAGATGAAATGTATGTTTGGAGAATGCTACTATTTAAGGCAGCTGAGGCTGAGTAGCTCAGGTATAAAAGTCTTTGATAAGATGAATCCCATCTAAAGCAGATGGCAACCTTAAATATTTGAAAGCACTGACATCCACATAAATCTGTACTTTTATATAGAAGTATTTTTTTTTTTACATTTCATGTACACAGATATTAGTCATGCACTTTCCAGTGCTCTGAGTCATCCTCTGGTGGCACTTACTGGAATTTTGATCAGATTATAAAAAAAAAAAATTAATCCTGGGTGCTTTCACTTCACTGTGGGTGACTGAGACAGGCTAAAGGAACCAAAGTGTGGTCTCAGAGTTACTTATTTCAGTTATGTTTTCTCACCCACATGGAGGGGTGTACACAGGATGAAGTACTACCCTAGGTTAATGTCTATATTTGTTGTTTTTTTTAGTGTAAATTACAGTAGTCAGTAGTCAAATTACAGTGATTTTCTTCTGTGAATGTGCTTCTTTAAATTTTATATCTCTACTGCAAATGAACAAAGAAGGATTAAAGTGTAAAAAAAAATGGATGGAAGATCTCATAAAGAGCTTATAAATAACACAGGAAAAGCAAACATTTTGCGTTTAACCTCAGGTAAAAGGAAAGCAAGGAAGAAAGAAAAAAAAATAACAATGAAAAAAATTAACTCAAAACTTTACTGAATACTTAATACCCTTCAAAAGAAAGGAGCAGAAACACATCATCTGATACTTGTATAACAGAAACAAAGCCTTCACGAAACTTGGGTTTGTGGTCCCTACCCAAGTGGAGACAACTGTAGTTAAGGGTAACCCATTTCCTTTTGCTGTCACCTCTCACAGATTCCTCATCATTTGATTTGGCAAATATAGTTACATACACTGTGTTTTCTGATTTGTGAAACAGAGCACAGCAGACAGCACTGCCTCATGGAGTGCACTTCTGTACTGATAAAAATAATTATTGAAATCAGACCTGTTAAGGTTATTTTTTCTCCTACAGGGGGAAGCAGAGAGCTTCTGTTTCTTCTCTATTTTGAGGCTCGAACGTCCTCATCTTCCCATCACTTGGGGAACTCCCTTGTTATCTCTTTCCTCTTCCTTTTCTCTGTGTCTGGCTACTGAAGATCTATGTTGACTATTTTTGTGGTTAACTCTTTGTAACATATGTCTGCACATTTGCCTGTAAATGTTTAGCAAAATATGTTTCCTATAAATAAAATTGGTAATTTGTTCATTGAAAAGTAGGTCTGCTAGAGACTTCAGGTGATCAGCTGATCATATCTCCACAGTATGACTGGATGCAATAATAAACCATGCAAACAGCAACAAAATGTTATCAGAAACTGGTTTTTTATGTATATGTCTTTCTTGCACCTGATATAATGTGTAAAGATTCTGTTTATTAATATTTAGTTACGTATATGCGTACTCTGAAGTGGGTCAAGAACTGGCTGGAGGGCCAGGCCCAGAAAGTGGTGGTGAATGATGGCACATCCAGTTGGCAGTCAGTCACTAGTGGTGTGCCCCAGGGGTCAGTGCTGGGCCCAGCCCAGTTCAATACCTTCATCGATGATCTGGATGGGGGAATTGAGTCCATCATCAGTAAGTTTGCAGATGACACCAAGTTAAGGAGCAAGTGTTGATCTGTTGGAAGGTAGGAGGACTCTGCAGAGGGACCTGGACAGGCTGGATAGATGGACAGAGGCCAGTGGGATGACATTTAAAGAGGCTAAGTGCAGGCTTCTACACTTTGGCCACAATGACCCCAAGCAGTGCTACAGGCTGAGTACAGAGTGTCTGGAGAGCAGCCAGGCAGAAAGAGACCTGGGGGTGGTGATAGATAGTAAGCTGAACACAAGCCAGTAGTGTGCCCAGGTGGCCAGGAGAGGCAGTGGCATCCTGGACTGTAATGGGAACAGTGTGGCCAGTAGGACAAGGGAGGTTATTCTGCCTCTGTACTCAGCACTGGTCAGGCCACACCTTGAGTCCTGTGTCCAGTTCTGGGCCCCTCACTTCAAGAGAGATGCTGAGGTACTGGAACATGTCCATAGAAGGGTGACGAAGCTGGTGAGGGGCCTGGACCACAGCCCTGTGAGGAGAGGCTGAAGAGCTGGGGGTGTTTAGCCTGGAGAAGAGGAGGTTCAGGGTTGACCTCATTGCTGTCTATGGCTACCTGAAAGGAGGTTGTNCACTTAGTGCCATGGTCTAATTGATTGCCTAGGGCTAGGTGATAGGGTGAACTGGATGATCTTGGAGGTCTCTTTCAATCTGGTTGATTCTATGATTCTATAATTTGTATGTAAGTACATCGTAAACACTCTGTATGTGTGGATAATATGTGCCTAGCCAGTAACTAACATTTATTTCTTTCCCATACAACACCCATATATGAAATTATCATAAAATGAAGTAATTCTGAGCAGTGAAAAAACATCACAAAACCCTTTTTTTTTTTGCCTGCTATTATCAGTTAAAATCCCCCAAATACCAACCTATATAACTAATACACATCTTATGCTCTTTATGTAATCATTGTGCTATAAACCAGCATTGGTATTGCCACCTACATTTACTGTCCCTTTCTTTTAGAAAGGAGTTACAATAACTAATTTCTCTGCTCTCCCATGCAAAGAATAAACTGTATTTTACTCCTTAACTGTGCTATTTTTTTTTTTTCCCAGAAAACCTTTCTAAACCTTTTCAAAATACAGGATACCTTAAAAACATGAGCTATCACAACAATTTGGACTCTATGCTGCAGTCTCCGGGTCTGTAGCTACTTAGAACTGTCCTTTACTTCCTTTCTTGGAGAGTAAACAAAATACTGCATTGCAGCAAGACAAATTTAAAGAGACATGATAGGTCAGAGGTCTGGATAAGAAAAGCTCAGTTTTATTTTCCTCTTAGCAAAATATTAAAAGAAACAAGAGACACAGAGAAGCAGCTTATTTGTTCTTTATTCTCTTTTAGTGATGAAAACTTAAATAGAGCCTGTTAGAAATGTATTATAATCGAAGAAGCCAGTAATATGCATTGTTGGAGGAATATCACAATGCTGCAACTTAACATTGCAAAAGCTATGAATGCAAAAGCTATGAAAAGAGAGATCTATATTAAAAAAGCATTCATTTATGACTACTGCCTAGTGCTGTTTTTTTTCTTAAAATAATCAGAATATTTTAATAGTTAAAATGTATGTAATATTCTCCACTGAAACAACTGAAGATTAGACGGATCATAGGTATCATATGAGAACTCTGAACAAATGTACAGGCAATATTTTAAAATTAAGGGTTTTATTGTGTTTTGCATACTCAGGGGCAGCACACACATTTCTAGGAGAGTGAGAATCCTCTCTTTCTCAAGTCTGCAGCAATTGCCCAGTGGACAGAGACACAATGTGAAAACAGACTGGTGTTCCTCTCTCACTGAGGTTAGTTCTTTCTGATTTTCTGTCTCTTTCCTTAACAGCAGCAACCAGACAATGTGCTTTGGACCAACAACTTCTCTGCAGAGGCAATCATCTTTTTACTGTGTGCTACAACGGAGAAGATCCAACCCCCCAGAACCTGTTATTGTTACTGGGTCATGCAAAGCAAAGTTCGGGTCCAGGCAAGCACATCTTTCAAATCTGACACAAGGACTAAATAAGGTATCTTGAGCTACATTTCCCCAGCACACATTCAAAGAGCCTGGAGCAGCTGAGCCATTAGAGTCTCTGATGACTATCTCAACAGCAGTGGGATTTCTGTCATTCTCAGGCCTTTCCACTTCTGTTAACCTCAGCACAACACTTCATAGTGGTATCACAAAGGGACTGTTTCCTTCGGGAGCACTTACAGCTCCCACCTTCCAATCCACATCCTGAAAATACTTGATTAGATGTGAGCTACTGCTGTCTCCCTAGTCTGTTTGGAAACCATTTGTACTTTTAGCTCGCAGGTTGAAAGTTTAATACCTTGTATGGTGCTTGTTCCTTATGAATTCACATGCATTTCCTTCCAGAAGTGGCCTGTTCTGAAACTTGCCTCATTCACCTCCTCTCCTGTCCACATAGAATATGCACAGATGACTGGGGATAGTGTTTTACATGTTATTATGCTCAGACCTTTACTACAGAGATGCTATTGAATGAATAAAAAAAAATTCTTTGGGTCTGACCCCACAACAAGGGTGGAAACACAACTAGGGCAAACAATCAGACGAGCACTCCCATCCTTCTGTGTTGCTTGTGCATTAAATGTTCTGAATCTTTTTCTAGTAACACAGAAATTGAACTGAAACTTCTTAAAAGGAAGTTCATCATATTGTACTTAAAATGGAAGCAGAATTTACCAATATGCCATCCTGTTTGCATGCCATGGACCTTAGTTTCTGAACAGCTTAACACATATGACTTCACACATCAGTTTCTTAGAGATGAGCACTTTTGTGATGATTTGGGAGTTA
>VWYK01076644.1:0-10544 GCA_013399775.1 Semnornis frantzii
TACTTTAAAATGTTTATTTATTTTACTTTCACACTAAACACAAATGAATACTATTTGACCAAAGTCAGGATACAAAGTATTTCCTCACATGACTGGCTGAGACAGTAAAACGAGAGCCCTTTTATAGCCACTTGACACTGAAATATGTGCCATATAATGAGAATTTAATATCATGTCATAGTCCCTGCCTGTACAGTTGTACTTGGACAGTGAAGCAGCCTTGCTCTGTGACTCAAACCCTACATCATAGTGGGTGAGTAACATCCTACTGCTTGTAATGCTGTGACACAGGAGAATGCACACAGACATCAGTCTTTGGCACTGATTACAAAGAGAGATTCTGGGTCAAAAACTCTGAGGAACTGCCAAGAATAGTGACAATGTTCCAGACAGAGCAATAGCACATCTTGTTGTTTTATCTTTTTGGATCTTCTATTTTTATGTCCAAGGTCGGATCCAATTGTTTAATTGGAGGGAATGGGGAGTTGTCTCTCAGACATGATATCTCATTTCTGCTAGCACCACAAGAGTGTATCACAAATTGCACTAAATAGCACCAGACACCTCCAAAACGACTCAAAAGAGTCCTGATCAAACATAGCAAACATCTATGAGCATCACCTTAAGTAGTCTTCACAGTCAGAGGGTAGCAGCTGTGCAGTTACAATCTTAAGCTATGCTGCTACCTTAGGTTAGATGAGCCGTGCATATTTGCCTCCATTTGTTATAAAGACAGCTAGTGTGACCAGCTCAGTCAGAGATGCTCAGTTAGGTAAAATTAATGCCATCCTGAATGTTCCTTTTTTTCAGGAGAACTTCTAAGGTCAGGGGAGTGGCTGGGTTTGCACCAGGGTCTACATCCAACATGTTTCAGTCATTAAGTTTTGGAACGTGTCCTTTCCTCAAGTTCCTCCGTTGCTGATAACCAGTTTTGTAAGTAAAGTGGATGGACTGATGCACTTCTTTTCACAAGCAGCTCATAATAGGTAAATATTAATAATACAGATCCATACACAGTCCAAAAGAAATTCATTCACTGCCTGAGAAACAAAAGAACCCTTCAATTGCCAAAGAACTATTTCTGTATGGCTACAACTGGAGTTCAAAGCTTACTCTCAAATGTTTAGACTGCCTATAGACGTGTGTGCATGCACGTGTGTATACCAGTCATAAGCATTACCACTGTGAGATCATCAATAACATGCTGCTGTTCTTTGACTTGCAGTCTGAGGAATTCAATCTCTTGTTCCTCTCGTGTGCTGCTGAGATCATTCAAAGATGTGTGCCTCTTCAGCACTGGTTGTGCAGATAACTTCTCTTTCTGCAAAAATTAAAATGAATGTACTTTTAAAATGATTTTTTAAATTTTTTTAATAAGTGACATTTATTAAAAGTTCAGAAGTGTGCTTAGAAATCACTAATTATTTGGACACATCAAGTGCATGCTCTGCTATGAGAGAAGGCCTCTTTTTAACAAAAGACATTACATATTCTGTATGCCTCTTAACATCTCACATAAGATATTTTAAAGCAGAATCAAAAGATGTAGTCTGGGACAAAATTATCAGACAACTGAACTCAAATTCAGCTCTGACTTCTGAATGCAAAAGCAGCATTTATTAAAGCTGATTTTTCAGTCACACATTTTTATAGCCTCCACACACATTTCTCTATCTGTGATCCTTTCCTTTAATCAGTGTGAATTGATACAACACAAAGCACACACCACTCTGAATTTAGAATATGAATATTCATTTGCGTTGGTTGGATTTGACAATTTTACCATCCCACTGCTGAGACTCAGATATGTCTGTGTTGGAGTAAAAGCCTCAGGAGCACTTCCACTTCAATAGGTGTGCAATAGGTTCAGAAATGATTACTTACCAATTCTGCATTGTCCCTTGATAGATTTTTTATTTTCTCTTCCATTCTCTGGATACTTTGCAACATATCATCATTTTTTTTGCTCATCCTTTTATTTTTTTCTACCAAAGGTTTCAGCTGACTTTCTGTCTCCCGTGACCTTTTCAGCTGAAAATTGGAAAGAGGCAAAGTCAGCTGTGCTTTAGTTTATAGTTGTGGGAGCAGAAATATGAGTGATTTCACTTCCCCTCTTTCTTCATTCAGAAAGTTTGGTTCCTTTAGTTAAGTGGCATCTGATTTAGATAACGGCAGAACTAAGAACTACATGAGAGCAAACAAGACGGAGATTTATTGTACAGTCTACAAAACCACTAGATCTGGTCGCTGCATTTTACTCTTGAAAAACAATTACAATGAACCATAAAAGTGCTATCATGCTGATACTACCCCATACAAGCTTCTTGTGATCAACTAGGTCTCCAGAGTAGTTGTTTTCACCAGTTTAGCTATCCCCTAGTAGGGATATTAAAAAAAACCAAAACCAAACATACCTAATGTGTAATTAGAGCAAAGAGAAAGTCAGCCAGAGGGCACAGATTCAATCTCAGCATTCTGCTGACATTTTCAAGCTGCTCAATTTTGTTCCTGTGGTTTTATGATGTTAGACAATTATGTGAAGCAAATTACTGCCCTTTCTTGCATTTGTGTGTATTCAATATTTCACTCTCCTTATTTCATTAATCCCTGCTCTGTTTAGTTTGTGAAAAAGATCTATCTTTCCTAGTCAAAAGGTTTATAAATTTACTGAGTTTTAACTGGAAGGGATCAAAATGCAATCTTCTCCTGAGCTATTTTCACTGAGTATTTAGCTTTCTGTTTCATTCTCAGGAGAATACTATTTTTCAAAGTAATTAATCAACCTAATTTACTAATATTACTGGGTTTATGTGATATTTTCTCATGATGTTATAAAATCTTCTCCATATCTTTTCCACAAGATACTTCTCATGCCTCTGAGTCAAGCATAAGGAAGAACCACTTGACTCAGTCATAGATGCCCTCCATCTAGAAGAACACTGAAGGATAAAAGTTGTGGTACTTCAGTATTGTTCACAGATGTTTTCAATTACTTGTGTCCACAGAAAGGATTAGAAGGCCTATCTTGCCTTTAAATAATGCAGCCTTGAAAAAATGCATGATGTTCTTGAGGGTATAGCCTGAGAAAAGCAAGTATAGCACTAGAAGCAGGGGGAAAAACAAACCCAACCAAAAAACCCAAATAAACAAACCCAACCAAAAACCCAAATAAACAAACCCAACCAAAAAAACCCAAACAAACAAACCCAACCAAAAAAACCCAAACAAACAAACCCAATAAAACAGAGAAACAAACCAAAATAACCCAATAACCAACCAAATAAAAACCAAACACTCCAATACTCACTGTACACAATAGAATTATTTTAGAATTAGATACCTAGGTTGCATGAGAGAAAAATCCTCTCTGATTACAATGAAAAAAATCTTTTGTACAGGCACTAAAATCAGGGTGTTCGAAGAGGACAGACATAAAAATTCCTGTTAAAACTCACCTCCCATTGCAGTCAATGGGAGTTTCACCATTAACCTCAGTACAAGCAATTAAGCAGCGATGTAGGCTAATAAAATTCATTCTTAAAATTCATGTCACATCCTTTCTTTTTGTAAGTTACTATCACTCTCCTAGGATAATTTCACCTACTTAAGAGATTTCCCTTGAGAAACAGCAGATTCTTCAGCACTAGCACCAGAAAGCTTTATTAACTCCTAGGTAGCATGTCACAACGAGCGTGTCACAAATCCAATGCCAAATATACAAAAGATTAGCACAGCAAGTTAAGTGCATAGATTCTGCACATTTTACACACTACCACAGGCAAGCTACCAGTCAATTCGATTATGATGACCTCAAAATCAGTTGATACTTTTTTGTGTGTTTCTGGAGCAAGAGAGATTCCATCCATGCTTTTATGATCACAAACTGAATTTCCATAGAAAACCTTTGTTATGTTCATATATAACTGACCAAGCCCAACCAGAACTAATTGATAAATTATTTGTGACACTGACTTTTCAACATTAAATTTTGTACCACAAAGATGCCCTTCCAGTACACCATCTGTGTTATTACTAATTAATTTACCAGTTCATTTCTTTCATCTGCTAAGAGAGTATTTCTGTCTTCCAGCTTCCTTATTACAGCATTCAGCTCAGCAATTTTTAACTGAAATCTTCGCACATCTCGTTCATCCAAATGCTGCTCCTTCACATCAAAAACATACAGATAGAGAAAATTACCTTAAAATCAATATTTTACTGCCCTTAATTCAGTATCATCTTTTAGCAAGTGGATTGTATACATTTTAAAAGTTTCACACATCCATGTCTAGGAACTGTATTTGAATTAGATGAAGCACTAAACAATAACATGCTGTGGAAATGCATTTTGGGCTTCCTAATTCAAGAGAGACAGGGACCTGCTGTAGAGAGTCCAACAGAGAGCCATGAGGATGATTGGGGCACTTCAGCATGTCCCTTACATAGAGAAACTGAGAGACCTGGGGCTGTTTAGTCTGGAGAAGAGAAGATTGAGAGGAGGTCTATAAATACCTGAGGGGTGGCTGTCAAGTGGATGGGGCCAATCTTTTTTTGGTGGTGCACAGTAATAAGACAAGGAGTAACTGCTACAAATGAACATAGAAGGTTTCACTTCAACACAAGGTGAAACTTCTTTACAGTGAGGGTGCTGGAGTCCTGAAACGGGCTGCCCAGAGAGGCCGTGGACCCTCCTTCTCTGCACACCATCAAAACCTGCCCAGAGGCATTCCTGTGCAAATTACCCTAGGTGATCCTGCTTTGGCAGGGAGGTTGGGCTCCATCATCTCTGGAGGTCCCTTCCAACCTCTAATGTTCTGTGATTACATGGAAAGTGTCGACTCTTCAAATGTATGCAAAGATTTACAATGTGGGGGGGAAAAAAAAGGCAACTACATAAAAAAAAAAAAAAATATCTTTCATGCACTACTAGTTCCTTCTCAACAGAATTCTTACTATCAGTCAAAGTGTTCCTAGTGCATAGGACACAGATAAAAATTGTATGGTTCAAATTTTGAAAGGTATTTCTATTTTTTATTGGTTAAAGTGATTCCCAAAGCTATGAAATTAACAGCATCTGAGTTCACAGCTGATGCTCATTATGCAAATTATAGAAGTTCTATGTTTATACATTTTTCAACATTGTTTGAAATTCAGGACATCCAAGATACTTCTAAATCACCCAACAGCATAGTGTGGCACACAGCCATTTACCTTGAATTAGTCCTTCTGGTATTTTAAAAGTAAGCACCAAGCCAATGTGAACACCCAGGCAGCAATTATCTAGTGCTGAACAGCTGAAGAACACAGTTTTCTTACCGGGCTTCCCATCAGCTCAGTAATATCCCCTACTCCTGCAGGAAGCTCCCTTTTAGGACTACTGTGGTATCGTTCTGCCTCCTTCACTTGGACAAGTTGCTCATCCAAAGCTTCTTTCTGAAGGAGCAGTTTCTGTGTGTGGCCTGCCTGGACACCAAGGTCCTTCTCCAGAGCCAGAATTACCCTGTCTTTGCCTTTTATCTCATCCATCTGCAAAGAAATAAAGCAAGAAGGTAGTAACATCTCCAAGTGTATCAATGCATGCATAGCCACAAACCTGCAAAAATACAGTTCTGTTTCTCTCAGAATTATAGCAGCACTGAAATCATGGATGCTAAAAAAGAAGACATATCTCCTCTGAAGCCTGTTCCTCTCCCCTTAAAGAGTTTCAGCCTTTGCTTGATCATCAGTTCTCTCAATGTAGTCTCAACTCAAAAGACAAAACCACATGCAAACATATGTTGAAACAGAATATGCAGACACTGAAATCATCTATTTCATCTGAGGGTACACACTTCCATAAGAAAAAAAATAAGTAACCTCCCTTCAGAGGGCTAGTACAAGACAAATACACCCTTTAAAACTCACCTGTGTTACAGCTTGAGCCATGCACATTGTGCCTCATGTTGACTCCCTCTTCATTGGTGAAAAATAACATGTGCTGAATCTCTTCACAGATATTTAAAAATCAGTAACATACACACACACACACAAATGTAAGCTTAAAATGCCAAGCATGCCTATTTATGCATTACAAGAGTCAAATGAGGACTAGACTTTGTATAGCAAAAAAGCAAACGCACACAGGACATCAGAATAAAGGGTAGGAAGAAATAGTTCTTAATCACCCTTTATGGCTACCTATCTGTGTCCATACATCCCCACACCAAATAAAGCATACTGCTAGCAGTGATCTGCTGCAGCTCTCATAGGGTTTGTTCTTGCAGCCTCAGTGTTAAATTCACTTTGGTAGTGTTCCAAGTGCTAGAGGAAGTGACAATCTGCAGCAGTTACTGTAGAAACAGATTTCTTAGCAAGAATATTAACCATTAACAATATATTTCCTGGAACTGCACTGTACCTTCTTCAGTTTACTAAAAGGTTTTCTTGGACAACATAATGAATTATGATAGCCTTATCTCCAAAATCTGATTTGAAAGAATTAAAATAAAATAAAGCAAACAAACAGACCTCAAGAAGTTGTTAAATTGTACATTTGTTGTTTATTATAGTCCAGTATCCATAGATGTCCTTTATGTGAATTTACACCCATAGGAAAACAACAAAACAAAACACAAAAAAACCCCACCCACAACAAAAAGGCAATATTAGAATTAACTCTTAGTTAAATCTGAGTGATGCACAGTCAGATCACACCATCGGATACAATCTGCTTCAGGATTCTTGCCTTACTCTTTCCACAGTCTACAAAGTGTGTGACACCAGTTTGTGTACACGATCTGAGCAGCAGGAGATACCCTGTTGCACCAAGTCATGATGGAAGATAAAAAGGTCAGAACTGCAGTGAATAAGCTGTTCTGGACTACCTTTAAATTCCAACTGGAACTTAGAAAATTAGTTCTGATGGGTATTTCTTTCCCGATTTGTGAAGGTTGCTGGGTCTCAATTTCTCATCCAGTAAACAGGTATAATTACTTCCCAATACGTTAACTCAGATATATGAGACTTTTAGGTATGCTTAAAAGGACTTGCAGAAAAAGAATGTAGATTTTATTAATGGAAGAACTTACAACATGCAGGGTTTCAGAGGGACTGTGAAGCAATGACAAAAATTAAGCAGCTGCCTGGTTTACTGAACGCTATCTGTCATGCACAGTGATTTATCAGGGCCCATCTGGGAGGGAAAAATGTCCTGTAACTAAATACCATGGGCAGCTTCACTTTCAATTACACAGGTGTTCATACTGAACATCCATGTAATTGAGACAGGAATTTATCCATGCAAGGCACACATGTAACAAGCAAGAACCAAGGTTATACAGGCAGCCTTGATTGTAGTTACTCAATTAGTAGCAGATTTCATACACTTCATATTTGCACAACTTGAATGGTAAATGGAATGAGACAGGGTTTTAAGTTGGCAGGAAGAAGAAATTAAACTTTATATGGACTGCTAGTTATTGAACCATAGCAGAATGGATCTTTTGAAACAGATGTGACCAGTGAAACCACACCTGTGCCACCCTTCACACAAATATTCCATAGATCAAAGCAGGCGAGCAGTGAGGCTGGTGAGGGGTTTGGGGGCATGTCACACAGTGAGTGGCTGAGGAGCTGGGGTTGCTTAGTCTGGAGAAGGCAAGAAGGCTAAGGGGAGATCTTATTGCTCTCTGCAACTACCTGAAAGAAGGTTGTAGTGCAATGAGTGTTGGTCTCTTCTCCCAGGTAACTAGCAATAGGATAAGAGGAAATGGGTTTTATTTACAAAAAAGCTAGGGAGGGGCTTTTTAGGATGTCAAGTAGTGACAGGACTTGAGGGGACAGAGCAAAGCTGGAGGTGGGGAGATTCAGACTGGACGTGAGGAGGAAGTTCTTCATCATGAGAATGGCAAGACCCTGGAATGGGTTGCCCAGGGAAATGGTTGAGGGCCCATCCCTGAAGGTGTTTAAGGCCAGGCTGGATGAGGCTCTGGACAGCCTGATCTAGGGTAGGGTGTTCCTGCCCATGGCAGGGGCGTTGGAACTAGATGATCCTTCTGGTCCCTTCCAAGCATGAGTGATACTATGTTTCTACGATTCTATTCTACGATTCAGTTGCATGATTCAGGAGATTTAGATTGGACATTAGGAAAAACTTCTTTACTGTGAGAGTGGTGAAGAGTTGGAATAGGTTGCCCAGGAAGCTGATAGAGTTGTTCAAGAATCACGTAGATGTGGGGCTTCAGGATATACTTTAGTGGTCATAGTAGCTAGGTAATGGATGGACTCAATGATCTGAAAAGTCTTTTCCAAGCTTAATGGTTCTAAGTTAAATTGTATGTAATATCACTGAAATTCCTCTCAGGAGGCTGCTTTCTCAGTTTAAAACCAATTTTGCCCACTGCATGTAGCTATCCAGTATAACAGAGCCATATGAAATCTTTTGCATTCTGATTGGCATGGATTTTAAAGTATTTCTGAATAACCACATATTTTATTATGCAATTTAGCATGGTACAATTTGATAGCAAAAGTCTGTGATAGGAAGGCAGTGGAGCAACACTAGGTTAGGAGGTTAGGACACATTTTTAATTGTATGCTTTGACAGAAAGAGTGGCAGACATACACTATGAAAGAGGATTTTAAAGAAAATAAGATCATACACAAGCAGTTGCAGAAGGAAATTACTGAGAAATCACCTTGGATAGCACAAGTCTCTCTGGAACTCTTGGTTAAAATTACAGCTTTCAAAAGTATCATTTCTTAACTAATGGGTTTTGGGGTCGTCAAATGTTAGGTCTGGAGCACAGCAATTGCCTGCATTACATCAGTGAAGAACAAGCATTTATAGCCTGAAATACAGTTGCCTAAGAACAGGTATCTAACCACCTCCTAACAGATGAGAGAAATAAGCAGAAATAAATGTTGTGACAATATTTACCAAACATGAAAGAGAACCGAGCCAACCATCGGAAAAAATATCCCCTGCCAATTATCCCACACTTCAATGGCTACAGTGAAAGAAAGTCAGAGCCCTTTGGGGGAACTTTAGCCTCTCACAAAGTTGAAAGAGAAATTCCCAGGGAATTAAAAGCTAGATCTATCAAAGCGCTGACATACTCAGTTTTCAAAGTGGAAAAAGCCAGCTGCTGCATTGACAAATGTAAGACCCATCCTTATCAAAGTTATCTCCTAGCCAACTGCTATAAAACGTACAGTTCTCCAGAAGAAACTGAATTAATCTTTATACTAAGTGCTTGACACTGAAAATAGTGATATCTTGACAGAAGATTGTTAATAACAAGAAAAACAAGAGATGTTACACAAATAAACAACTAAAGACAGAACTAAGTGGAATCAACACCATTTACATTTGTAGAGGGACAAGTAAGACCTAGCAACAACACCCCAAGCTGAAAGCAACCTGGAAGGAGGAATTAAAACACTGCTGTGTTGTGCGTAGCACTCTCGACACCATGTGTGAGGATTCTCTCACAGAGCCACCCATTTAAATATACATTCATGAGTTCTGGTGTCCCAGCATAAGAATGACACAGAGATGCTGGAGTGAGCCCAGAGGAGGACCACAAAAATGATCCAAGGGCTGGAGTACCTCTGCTATGAGGACAGGCTGAGGGAGCTGGGGTTGTTCAGCCTACAGAAGACTCTGTGAGGACTTTATAGCTGCCTTCCAATAGCTGAAGGGATCCTACAGGAAGGCTGCAGTGGGAGGTATCTGGCAATAGGACAAGGGGGAATGGTTTTAAAACTAAGGGAGAGTAGGTTTAGACTGGATCTTAGAAGAAGTTCTTCAGTATGAAGGTGGTGAGACTCTGGAATAGGTTGCCCTGGGACATTGTGGATGTCTTCTCCCTGGGGCTTTCAAGACCAGGTTGAAAGAGGCCTTGAGCAGTCTGGTTAAGAGGTGTCCCTGCCCGTGGTGGGGAGGTTGGAGTAGATGATCTGTCCCTTTCAACCTAAGCCATTCTATGATTCTATGAAAAGATGCCAGCCCTCCAGTGAAGAAGTACAGGTCACAGACACAGGCAGATGGCACTTACTGTAAATGTCATTTTTTTAAAACCAAGTAAATACTTACTTCCAATACCTTTTCCCATACAGGTTTTTTTTAAGTGTGTACATTTCAGGGTTAAGGTATATATTCAAAGTTTTGACAAGTTATACAAGAAGCACCACATGGGCAGAAAATTCCAGAGCTTACTGATAGGAGGTTTCTCACATCTTTCTCAAAAGCAGCTTGCATTATTGTAGCTGACTACAGCCTCTACTACTGAATTTCTCCTCTTACAAGTGTTCATGAACAGAGCTATAACAAACAAGTCAAAGAGATGGAAAATCTCTACGTTTTAAGTAATGCAAACCTCAGGAGATTTTTGTCCATGTGCCACACCTTATGTAACTTCCATGGGGTTTTAATACTGTTCTATATTTTGCAAAGATATATAAAAGTCAGGTTTGTGACCTACCTATCATAAAAAAGAAGAGAGTAAAATTAAATGCAAAATGCTGAGCCTGCACTATAAAAACGTTAATTTAAAAAGGTTAAT
>VWYK01076644.1:10613-25301 GCA_013399775.1 Semnornis frantzii
TGGAATGGTGCCCTGACAGCTCCTGAAAGGACAAGCATAAATCTTTAGAGGACAGAAAGCAAAGTATTATTTGCAGTCCTAGAATGCTGGAGGTGGTGGAGGCTCTTTGCAGGAAACTAGCTCAGCCTTGGAATGCAGCTGAAACACATCTCAAACAGATGGCAAAATCCAGAGAAGCAGCCTACAATTTGATATCAGCAGCTGTGTGTGAAATACACACAGGGTTGAGGGGCTGAAAGAAGCAAGCTACAGCAGGATCTGCTGAGCCATGCGCAACTGCACACACTTGGATGATTCAAAACCCAGCTTTTTCTGAAGTCAAGATTTTGTTTGGGAATCAAAACTCCTGTGTATGTGCCTATTATCATTTCAGATTTTATTTCCAAGGCTATTTTACTTATTAGTTTAGAGAGATTATCAATCAGATACATACATGGAAAATAAAATGGTACCAAACAGAAGTGTTGTTTGATGATGAACTCTCTGTACTACCATGTACAGACCATCTCAGGCCCTTTGAATTTTGCAAAAATGAATAAAATGAAATATTTGGGGCACTTGCTGTTAGAAAATACTGCCTGGTTTCTGATTTTATACAAACAGTACAGTCTGCCATCTGTGCTGTGCCGTAAATTCCATCCTAGGGTTTGATGAAGCGCGAAGAAAGCCTGCTGTCCTACGCCCTAAGTTTTCTGCTGCAACAGAAAAGATAAAAACCCAATCTACTTAATAAAAAAAAGACAACAATTCTTAAAATCAAATGACCTGGATACTGACGCAGAAGGATGTCTTGTTTCAAGACAATTGATTTCTCCAGTATAAATGTAAAACGTAAAAGTTAATTTTGCATCTCACCAATGGGTTCTTGCTTTGCTAATTGAGCAATTCCCGACTGCTGTCAGCAGGATAAGAAAATATAGTGGAACAAGTAGGAAAGGAAAAGCCTGTTTATCTGATCTATTGGGAAAAGTCATCTTGGAAAGTCTCGGTTCACTCATATTCTATTTATGGAAATACAAAGCCTTGGATTTGGTTGCATATGGCTGCATAGAGTTAACACTCATCTTTCCTGTAAGGAGGAGAAAGTAACAGGAATAGTAGCTTATGGTAGCAACCAGCACTAATGAAAGATGTCACTGCCAGAGGCTGGTTTGGTATCTGTGGGCACACAGCAACACACCAATACCCTATATACACCGAAGTAAGCATGCATCACTCAGTGAACTTACCAGCCTGCGGATCTCTCTCTCACATTCCCGCTTTATTCTATTAGTCTCATCCTGATGGGACTGGTAAGCCGTGCGCAGGTCTGCAGCTTTCATTTTATCCGCCTGCATAATGTTGTTCAAAGCTTCTTCGAGCTGCTTTTTGCCAGATTTCAGTTCCAAGATCTCCTGTTGCAACTTCATCCGTTCGCTGTCGAAGGCCTTGCGAGCCTCCTCCTTGGCTTCACTCAGCAGCGCTGTCTTCACCTTGTCGGCCGCCCCGTCCCGCAGGACGTTGACTGTTGACTGCAAGCGCTGAATTTCTCCATCCTTGATTTTCACCATTCGCGATACCTCCTGCTCGTGCTGCCGGATCAGTAGCTCTCTGACGCTCTGAAGCTCCTTCATTTTCTCCTCGTGGAGCTTGGCTTTCAGTTCAGAAACATAGGCAGTGTGCTTGTGCTGCTCCTGCTCCCTCTCTTGTTTAACCTCTTGGATTTTCTCTCTCAGTTTACCCACCTGGAACGTCAATGTAAAAATTGATTAGCGAGTGCCACCAGACTTTCAAAAGTCACCAAGGGAGTTTATTAAAAACTATTAGGAACTTATATGGATATTCAAAACTGAAGGCTGCATACCTGAGACCTCCAACTCTGGTAAAGAACTAGAGAACAAGGGCTGGGAAAAGGCCATGAGTATGTGCAGGAATCTGCTATGGGGATCACAGAATCATAGAGTGATAGGGATTTGAAGAATCTTTTGGAGATCCTCTAGTCCTACTCCCCTGACAGAGTAGGTTTGTGTAGAGTAGGTTGCACAGGGCAGCATCCATGTGGGTTTTGAATGACTCTAGAGATGGAGACTCTAACTATTCTCCAGGCAACTCATGCCAGTGCTCTACCATCCTCAAAGTTCTTCCTCTTGTTCAGATGGAACTTCTTATGTTCAAGTTTGTGCTTGTTACTTCTTGTCCCATCACAGTGCACCACTAAAATGCGCTATTCAAAAAGAGTTCTCACAGATTTAGAGAATAAAACCAAGCAGCATCCAATCTAGTTCTTACTTTATATTCTCCATCAACCACCCCAGACTACTCTCATCCATAACTCCCCTACTGCGCCCTACAAGCAGATGTAAAATTAATGAAACAGAGAAGAGAATCACAGAGTCATGGAACTGTTTTGGTGGAAAAGATCTTCAAGATCATCAAATCCAACTATTATCTGAATCTAACAAGTCTGGTACTAAGCCATGTCCCTCAGCTTCACATTGTGTTTTTGCTGGGAATACATTTTGGATTTGGATTTCTCATTTATTTAAATAGGGAAGTCCTTATTAGATCAAAGAACTGCCCTCTAGAAAAATCAGGTTTACTCAAGGGCCCTCAGACAGGACCTCCCAAACCTGAGACTATTCACAGTCTCCAGACAATTCAAAAATATATAGGTCAGTGAGTTGAAAGATTGGAGAGGCAGTAGGAGAAAGGTCTTGCAGCTTATTAGATTAATACCCACCGTGATGAAACATCATTATAAAATGACACTCGGTAGGCTGCATGGAAAGTAATGCTTTTTCCATGTGGGATTAGGTATTCAGTTAAAAGAAAGGAACAAAAAAAAAAAAAACCAAAGAAAGAAAAGAGGAAAAAATAAGGAGAGAGGCTTGCTTCTCAATGAGTGTATACCAGAAAGACATGTATTTCATCATGCATAGTGTCTGCAGCATCATTCTCCTACCCCTATCACAGCCTCCATACATGTACTTCTCATCTAAAACAGAAGCAGAGGCAGAGATTTCAAAGACTTGTGTTTTAAACAACACAAACATATGTACCAAGCAGTGTTTCACAGAAAAAGGAGGCTACCAAGCTGCAAGATGTTAGTCACTGTCACAATATTCCTAGAGTGCTTGCATCTGTGCTGCACAAAGCTGGGATCTCTAGTCATACAATGCATTTGATTCATGCTAAAACTAAGCCAGAATTGCAGCTTGCCTCAGATTAGCACAGATAGGATGGGAGATCTCTGGTAATACTCAGGCTGTCATTTACTATAAAGGTATAATGAATTTTTTTTTTTTTTTTTAATGCTTGTGGATTCTACAGTTAAAACAAAATTACAGTGTTAATTAAAAGCAATAATGCTAGTTCAGGAAAGGTGCAGAAACCTGAATTATGGTGCTTATCAAAAGCAAGTCAGATATAAACAGGCCCTTTTGAACGTTTTCTTTAGGAAACAGAAAAGCCTCAGACATTACTCAGTCAATGAATTCAAAATTGTTGCTTAAATTTAAGTGTGACCACAAAATGAAACCAAAATGTTACTCATCAAACCCACAGCACTGGCCACAAATGTACTGAGTCTGAACTTCACCTGAGATATTCAGGCAGCAGGTACAGAAGACTTTCCCTGGCAAAAGACATTATGATCCTGTTATTCTAAACTGTAACTCTGAGAATTAAGCAACTCACAATCACCCTATTTTAAAAACATGATAAAATAAAACCAGAAAGAAGACAGGGTGGAGCAGGAGAGGGAGAAAAGGTATCAATATTTTCATGAAAGTAATCTCCTAGATACACTGTGGACAAAAACCAGCTGGGAGAGCACTATAATTGCAGCTGTGAAAGAGATAACAGCTCTGAATCAGACACTATCAGAAGCAGGTTTTTATTGCACAAATACTATTACTGTGTTCCAAGATGACTCAGACAACATGACATATCGTTATGAAGATGGACAGACAAACTTATTTAAATATTTTTCTCCCCAGATGGTACATCTGGCCTTTGGAAATTATCTGCAGGAGATACCCATGTGTTATCTCTTCTGGTGGGATGACTTTTAGTTCCAGGCCTATAGTGGACAGCAATAATTTTCAGTATTTGCATTAGGGTTCTCAATTCCACAGAGAGGTTCAAGTCTTTTCGCTCCCTGCCCATAGCATAAGGGTTGAACTAGATGATCTTCAAAGGTTCCTTCCAAGCCAAATCATTCTAGGATGGTATGACAACATTAAGCTACTTAATTATTTACCTACTATCACAAGTAGATGAGTTTATAGTTGAATTTGCAAATGAACCTACACTCTTTATTTACTCAAATCTATTAGTTATTTCCATAGTGAAGAACAAAGGAAATTGAAATGAAAAAGGAATTAAACCTATTAATGATGACACAGGAGAACATGTTGTATGAGAAATACAAGCAAGGTTAATATACCTCTACAACTACAGCACTTTAAAATCAGTCATATTGTACACAAAGCATGCAAATGAAAGGTAGTTTTCAATACAATACATCAAAGACTGTGACTTCCTGAAGCCATCTTTGATAAATGAGAAACAGGCTCTGAAATGTTGGAGGAGCAGTGAGTCACACAAAATGCAATACTTGCTCAGCTTTTTTGATCTTTCACTGAACTGAAGGCAGGCAACATCTAAATGCATCATTGTTATCTGTAAGAACACATATTAAACCACTCAGAGTAACTGAAGATTGTAATTCATCACTAGTCATTTTACTTAAAAGCCTCAGCAAGAGCAATGGAAACAAGAATAAGGATCCTTGCAAAACCCTTGGATTTTTACAGTGCACCTTAAATGCTTCCCACTCCTCAGTAAAAAAAAAAAAAGGTGCATCCTAATTCTCAAGGTTTTTAAAAAGCCTTTTCTGTTATTGCTTTTTTTGTCAGAGAAGATGGGAAGTTAGACCTATTTGTTAGGTCTTTCCTGAAAGCCATAAGCTGTCCTTTCTGCAGTCCTCCCATCCCTCTCTCCCTCACACCATGCAGATCTGTACACGTCTGGCTTCCAGAGCAACTCACTGAATGAAAATAGTTCAGTGGCATTTTCCCATATGCCTAATTTTCAGTTCCAAAATTAACTCAAACTCTAAAGTAATTTGGGGGAGGGAATTAAATTTCCAGCATTTTTTAATTTACTTTTATTGAAAAAAGCTATTCTTCATAGGCAGAACATGAAGCACAAACAATAAATTCAGTCAACAAGGAAACAAAATAAGAAAAAGAGGGGGAAAAGTGAGAGGAAAATGAACCCAAAGAAAGCCCAATGAAGCAAATGAAAACAATTGTTCACCACCAACCCACTAATGCCCAGCCAGTCCACCAACAGTAGCCCCACTGCCAATCTCCCCCTAGTTTTATTGCTGAGCATGGTGTCATAGAATCATAGCATCATTAAGGTTGGAAAACATGTCTAAGATAATCAAGTCCAATCATCACTTCAACACTACCATGCCCACTAAACCATGTCCCTAAGTGCCATGCCTACATGTTTTTTGAACACCCCAAGGGATGGTGACTCCACTACCTCCCTGGACAGCCTGTTCCAATACCCTAACACCCAATCTAAACTGCCCCTGGTGCAACTCATCCTATGGTATGGAATACCTCTTTAGTCACTTGGGGTCAGTCACCCCAACTGTGTCCTCTCCCAACTTTCTGTGCACCTCCAGTCTACTTGCTGATGGAGTGATGTGAGAAGCAAAAATTGCCTTGACAACATAAGCACTGCTCAGGAGTGCTTAAAACATCCCTGTATTATCATCATTGTTTCCAACAATGTTGATGCCAAAACACAGCCCTATATTAACTGCTATAAAGAGATTTAACTCTATTACAGCCAAAACCACTACACTCAGCCACTCTCTTACCAGCCTCATCTCCTTCTACTGCTTGCTTCTATCTATGACCCTCATTGTTCCTCCTCCATAGCAAAAAGTCTTCTGTGCTCACTTTCTGTTCTCTCCACTTCCATAAATATCCTCTTCTTGCATGCCCACTTCCAGTAACAAAGAAGTTTTTTTAAAACTATTTAGAAAGAATCAAGGCATCACATCTACTGCCATTTTTCTTGCCTCAAAAGTTTCCACTTCTGATAATCTTTTAACCTAAGCTCTCAAGATTGTGTGACAATATCAAAGGATCACAGCAAATATGTTCCTGTTCATGTCTGCATACACAACACTTCTCTCTTTTCCCTGTGCTATATTTGGATCACCAAGTAACTTCTGAAGACTCTGGTGATAGTCCTTTTATTCCAGATTTAAATAGTTATGATGTATGATTTGATGAAATGCATGAATTTTAAAGGCTTTACTACAGCTCTGAGAAGAATTTTCCACTGGAACATTAGACTTCTGCAGGTTCTCTTCCACTCTGCTTCCTGTCAGTCTCTTCCAACGTGATGCCATCTAAAAGGTTTAATGATTATGCTTTATTCTGAATTCTTTCAAATTAATGATAATCATTGCTTAATAACTGTCTGTTGATGTCTCACTCCTCTCAAGGAGCTGTTTCACTTGGGTTAGAAACTGCATTATAATGTCTGGCATATTCACTCACTTAATCATTTTGAATTCCAATTGAAGCGATACTGCCAAATTTATTCTTAAGAACTTTGTTACTTGCTGGAGTGTGACAGACACCCCAAATTCTCTTGTTTCAATGATTTTCAGTATTGAGAATTTACATTTGCATATCAAGCGTAGAGAACAGCTGAATTCAAATGTCCTTCAACTGCTGCCAGGCAACAACCTAGCCAATGGAGTGTGTGTCCTTTTGGTAGCAGCAGCACATTATCCATTTTCCTCCTCCAAGAGGGTTGCCATATTTCATCTCCAGTATCCTAGTATCTCCTTGCTGTTCAGTACACTCCTTATAGTTCAGTAAGTGAACTGTCTCATTTCTTATTGCCTACATAGCAGACTGCAGTAAGATTTATTTATTTATTTATTCAGTATGCATGGATTCCAAAATCAACTGCTGTATTTAGAGCTCTTCCACACATACTGGCCATAACTCTTTTCCGTAGGACTTTTTTATTCCCCAGTAAATAAGGCTGTATGACATATTACTTTTTTTTTTTTTTTAATTTCACACTCATTTCCATTTGTGATGTCTCTCCTAAATTAAAAGGTTCTTCCTCAGCGAAATCTTTAGCGTAGGCATATACATGAGGGACAAAATAATTTAGGAGAATTAAATTAAATGAATTGGCCCCACAAGAGTTTGTTACCTTTCCTAATACAGTTTATGTCCCACAGGCCACAGAGCTGTCTGCTATAGCAGCTTCAAGACATTCGTACCTCTGTGCCAATAAAGCCATCTAATTTACTCAGAATTCTCTAGGCATAGTGGTTTTACTTTCCTGGTACCAAGCTGTCATTTCTGTTTGTTTTGGTAGCCATTTTTAAATTAAAGTCTAAAGAGGAATATCTATGTGGTTTTAATTTATTCATCTTGTCTGTCAAGGCATCCTATATAACTGCTGCACAGAGAGAAGCCTATTTCCCTGATGGTGGGAAATAAACTACAGAACTCAACTCCAGTAACATGATTTAGAGCAAACAGCACAGCAAAGATATGGGAAAGAGCCTGAAGACCTCTTCCCCCCATCCTCCCAGAAAGGTACTCCAACATGCTGCAGAATTCACTATAGGTTGCACTGTGTATTCAGTAGGATTTTAGAGCACTCTGGCTGCAGTTTCCTCTTTTATCTTCACCTACACATTACATACATGTGTTCCCTTGATTACTCAAATACCTGTTGAACATGTGCCAGATAGATAAATATTGATGGGTCTGATTCATTAGCAATCAGATGCATCATTGAACAGCTCAGAGCAATGGCATATCTAGGCTCAGCAAATCAAATCAAGACTCTTACACAGATGATTTCCAGTTAATTTACATTCTCCATAGGCATTTACACTGGTATGTTTTGAATATGCTGCTGATGTTTGACTTTGAAGATATTTCTTTTTCCAACATGCAGTTTTCAGTGCTCAGATCAAACAAAAACCTCCCTTGTTCCCTTTACATTATCTTTAAACTTAAGTTGCCTTTAAGCTAGTGCTGCTTGTATTGCTGTGACTGCAGATTTCATTGATGGGATGTTTGGGGATATTCCTTTTGCACATTGTTTAAAACAGTTGGCACAAAGTTTAGCTCCTCAGTGGTTCTTCTGATTTCACTTCTTTGTCACTTTTTATTTCTTTTAATGTAAGTGCATTTTAATACTGAATTAGTTTGAGATTCAAACTCTGCTGGTTCCTAACAGTGCTTCTGTTAAGAAGAATGATCACAGGCAGATACAGAGAGATAAATACCTTGCTTTTTTCTTGCTGAAATTCTATCTGGATGTTTGTTAGTTTAGTTCGCAGCTCCTCATTTGCAGCTTGCAGGGCTTCCATTTCCGTGTCAGACTTCTCTCCCTTGCCACGACTTTTCTTTGACATAATTATATTTGAAGTTTTTTGGGTTTTTTTTTTTTTCTTCTGCACACAGAGCTATCAGCTACTGCCTTCTGCTTTTAGCATTTAAGACTCATGTAGCATTCAACAAAATCTTTTAAGCAAATCTCTGCCATTGTGGGAGCAATCTCTCAGATCCTGAAAGAAACAAAGAAGTGGGAAAAAAATTAAGATACAGGCCTGAGGCAGACTCTAACATCAGGACTTAACATCTAATTTTAAATTACACTGAACTTCCTTGACACATGTATTATACTGTATAGTGTACTAGACTTTGAAGGAAATATATCAGAAAAGAAGTTACACAGTATTTCACCATCTTATCTAAAGTCTTCCCAGTGTAATCTGATGTCCACAGGAATAAAACTCTTTACAGTGACAATAAATGCAACATATAAACAGGAATCAGATTATTCAGCACTTGACTTGGTCCATGCTCAGGACTCACAGAAAACATAAGGACAATCATAAATTAACTGAGGCCATTGGTGTTTCAGTAGGAAGAGTTTATTTCCTGTAGTGAGAAGAAAGTATTTCTCACTTCCATGTATCAGTTATATCTAACAATTCTGTTATTCATAATTATCATCAAGTCTCACAGCATCAGGATATATGGAAAAGGTTCACCAAACTTGAAAGTAACAATATTTTTAATTACTTCTTAAAGATATCATAGAATGGTAAGGTTGGAAGGGAACTCAAGGATCAGCCAGTTCCAACCCGCTGCCATAGGCAGGGACACCTCCCACTAGCACAGGTCACTCGAGGCCTCATCCAACCTGGTCTTGAACACCTCCAGGGAGGGAGCAGCCACAACCTCTCTGGGAAACCTGTGCCAGTGTCTCACCACCCTCACTGCAAAGAGCTTCCTCCTGATATCCAGTTTCAATCTCCCCTCTGCCAGTTTAAACCCATTGCCCTTTGTGCTGTCATTGCAAGACCTTGTCAATAATCCCTCCCCAGCCTTCCTGTAGGCGCCCTCCAGATACTGGAAGGCTGCTCTAAGGTCTCCTGGAAGCCTTCTCTTCTCCAGGTGGCAGAGCCCCAACTCTCTCAGTCTGTCCTCACAGCAGAGCTGCTCCAGCTCTTTGAGCATCTTCGTGGCCTCCTCTGGACCTGCTCCAACAGTTCAATGTCCTTCCTCCGCTGGGGGCTCCAGAACTGCACACAGTACTCCAGGTGGGGTCTATATATTTTTTTATGTTTATATATATAAAAAAAATTAATTGCACCCAGGGTCAATACTGTTGGAAATGCTCTAATCTGAACATCAAAGTATTGAACTTTATTTCCATTCCTCAGCATGCCTTTAAGCTTAAAATTTATTCAATTGCTTTCTGTACTATCCAAGAAGAATATCAATAGCAGACAAAGAACTCTAATTCCAATAATTAGGAAATCTCATGATTAGTTCTCTTCATGAGTAGTTATGGCAACTTAATCTGTGGCTTTTTTCCCCCCCCCTCTGCTCTCCTCCCAGGTGTTCCTTGGGATAAAACGGAGCAACAAGTGCTAGCAATACTGAATTAGTTTTCAAAGCCACATCCTCTGCTTATTTGCAATATCCACATAATTTTAATCATTAAATAGATGACAAAGCAGAGAGGTTCCTACTTCAACACTGAACTACATCCCTGGAGCATTATATTTCCAAGAAAATTGCTACCAAATTGGTTCAGACAATAAGGTGTTCTTTATAACCTGCTCGGGAATTTTGGAAATTGTATTAGAAAGAAACTGCATTCTTTAGCACAGACTTTGAGAGGCTTAACAACTAACACCTGAAGTGTGCCCAGTAAAAAACCTGTTGGCAAGTTCAACTAAAGACATAAGTTTTAGTCTCCTCTTTAAGGACTGATAAATAAAAACCGAGGAGGCAAAGATCCTCAGAATGACAAGTCAAATCAGACAAAATAGGAACAGAGCCTGGGAAATTTGAAGCGTGGAGTGCTTTCAAATTACCAAATAATTTTGATTACTTTAGAGTAAGAAAAGAAGAAAGAACTTCATAGTTCCTGGTGAAAAATAACTCCATTTAAAGAAATGTAGGTCTTTAGACCTGATTGTGTACTGAATACACAAAAATAAGTGGAGGGTTGTATCTTTTGAGAGTAAGTCTTACAGTAATAAACAGTATTCAAGAGGAATAGCAAGAACACCCATAATCTGAAATAATTATTCTTAATAAAATAGCATGGTAACAAAAAAACAGTTGACTAAATAGTGTCACCCAAAATTTAGCATTCCAGTCTTGATTCAGACTTGAATGGTTATTATTCAGCTTCAACATGATTTTTGAAAGGTGAAGTTATTAATGAGTCATCAAGCAAAAACACAAGTACAGGGGAAAAGCAAAGGAAAAAAACCACATAATTATCTAGACACTTTGCCTCCACATAAATAGTGGTTTGAGGGTTTGGGGTTTTTTCCATTTTATTTCAATTTTTCTCTTGTAATATTGTAAAGCCTGCTATGGGCTACCCATAATCCTTATTAGGCTTTTGACTACAAGCTGTTAAGTACAGCACAGTTCAGAATATACAAGGAGTTTAAAATAAATATCATCACCCTACCACCTGACAATACTAACTGCAGTAGACACAGGTACAATATTAACTTCAGAAGTGATTGCCAGTTCACCTATGTCATAGTTTAAGAGCCAGTCATAATCAGGCAATGTCTGTATAGGAAAGACAACGTTCGTAGCTACCAATGCCCAAGGCACATCTCTCTCGAGGTTCAGATGACCTACATTTCCTGCTTCAGTTCTCAGTTCTATGTAATAAAAAGTGACTGAGTGGATAAAAGCAAATGCCTCTCTGCAGGACATAAAATAATACTTTTCCCAATCAAAAAAAACAACACCCAACAAATGATCAGGATAATTTTCTAAGAATATTGTAGACTACAGCCAGTCATTAGCTACCTACGGAGACAGAGCTATTTCTATAAACAGCACAGCTTCTTTGAGCATTACTTTAAATCCTATCCCACTCAGGGACTGCAGAGTTTCCTCACAGTGAAACACTGCCACTGGTGATTTTTTTGGTGGATAAAAAACAAAGATACCTTTATTGCTAACTAACAACCCTACATTCAGTTTTGCACATTCACAGCCCACAGTCCTGAGCTCTTCTTGCTTCTAAGCACTCCACATTAAAATCTAATTTCAGATTTATCTAGATAATGATGACAACAATTAAGATTATTTCATGGGCAACATAGGTGTTAAAGCTTGATGGATTTTGGTTCCATCCACAAGTCTACTACAGGTTCCTTGTATAACCTTGAATAAACCACTTAATGTCTCAGTAAAACCATGATTACACTTGCCTTGCTCAGAAAGGTATTCTGAGGACAATATTGAAATATGAGAGACTGCATGGGGGTTATGACAAATGAAGCTTATAAAAGCCTATCAAGATTTTACAACTGTTAGTAGGTTGTGATCATCAAATCTAATGTCCCACAAAACTACAATTCCCTCACAAGATCTGTTACCTTCTCATCACTGATTTGATAGCCAGCCAGCTAGCATTGACATTTCAAGTATTGATATTTGAGTGAATGTTCGTCAGCTGGAACAGAGCTTGAGTCTCTCTGATGACTGAGTAATGCAATTGCATCACCTGGGATAAAATATTTAAACTGGATGGATACTTTAGATAATAGCTTCTTTCCCCTCTAAGCTCCCTGAATTCTGAAATGGAGCTGTGCAGCCTTTTAGAACCACAGCGGGTAAAATGCACAGCTGGATACTAACACAGCAAGAGCCTGGAGACAAGCTTTCATTTCTTTCTCAGCTTAAAGAGGACAGAGACAAGCACGACAAAGCACAAGAAAAGCACACAGGAGAAACTTTGTGAGCTAAAGACTTTCTTTGTGTAACCATCCTCCACTACACACAAGCTAAAATTGCTTCACCACCATGAGAAGACTACTGATAAAATATGCTTTGGGTAACTGCCAGCAAATTTGATTCAAACCATGCCAGGTTTGTTGGAAAGGTTGCTGCCAAGCTGGCCACCAGAAGTACAAATGGGCTTTCTGAAGCTGCTTAGAGTGTGCTGAATGTGGTGCCATGAGGATTTGCAGAAAATACTTGCATCCCAACACATGTATCAAAATCATAGTTTTAAGGGGAGCATCTCTCAGAAAAAACACTTGCAGTCAAAATCCAGCTTTCTATCAGACTTTTGTTTAATTCATGGACAATTTTCTGCTCCAGTATTTATGTAAAATACTGAGTCCTTCAAAAAGGCTGTTTCAGGTGTTGAGACAATTTCTGTACTTTATCCTCCTTGAAATCAACATTTGTACAATTCTATGCATAAAACATTCCTCTCCTCCTCCTCACATGTTGTCATAATCAAATCACCTTATCCAAGCTACTGAATATTCATAACACATTGTTCAGACTTACTGAAGTTACAAATTAATTGAATGGAAGAGCTGAGAAAAGCAAACAAGGAGCTAGAACCACCATAACCATGGGAGAGTCTATTCACCAAGCAAAAGCACCAGCTATTACAAAGACAGTATATCCTGAAGAATGGTCAACTCTGCCAGCTTCACAGCTTCTCACTACAATTTCTTGAATGCATACCATGTAGGCTATAGGCTGCTCACATTTCATACCTTTTTCTTCTATTCATACTCATTTATGCATATACAAGGAGTCTCATTCACAACAGACTGAAGGTATCAAACAGCAAATCTTATGACAGACCTTTCCAAGGTGTAAGGAAAGTTTCCTTAGTCTTCTTAACACCTCTTTCAAACTTTCAGCACATAGAGGAGTACTTCAGATGACTAAGTGAAACATTATCTGTCTTATCTCAACATGACCATTACCAGCCACAGACTTATCTAACAGTAAAATGCCTGTGGGAATTCTGCCAGCAGCTGTACAGCTTTCAGCCACCCAAATGCACTACCTTGTTACACATGCAAGCAAGAAAAACCACTCAGACACAAGAATGATACAGGACATCTTTTCTGCATCCGATGCACAGATCCATAATCACATGGCAGGGAATGTAAGTAAGTATAGAGGATTACTCAGCACAAATGGATTGTTCAAACGATGTTGAGGAAAAAAATGTAAATGAGTAAGACCAAAGTTTATCTAAATTTCAGTTTGACCAGTTTAAAGAGAAGGGGAAAGCATCAGCTTTGACAGATTTTATGATCAGTTAGCCAAACAACAGAAGAGCTAGTTAAAGTGCCCAGGTCTATACCCAGTACATTTCAGCAATCCCAATTTTCCACAGGAGAAGCCAGTTTTTGTCCAGAGCAAAGTGCCTGCAGAGAGCTGCACAATGCCACAGCCCCACTCCTGCACTGTTTGTGTTTACAGCCCCGTCCTGAGCAGTTTGTAGGTGCTCTGTCTAGCCAAATAATTAAAACATTGCTATGCAAGATAAATGACTAATCGAATAAGACAAATAGAGACCATATATGGAGGTTTTTCTCCTGTAGCATGGGATAAATTCACAGACTCAGAATGGTTTGGGATGGAAGGGATCTTAAACATCATCTAGTTCCGAAACCCCTGCCATGGGCAGGGACACCTTCCACTAGGCCAAATTGTTCAAAGCCTCACTCAGGGGCTGCCTGCCCTGGAGGTGTTCAGGACCAGGCTAGGATGAAATCCCTCTGCTCGAATTTTCATAAGCTAGTTCCAAGCAACAGAAAGCCTTATAACAGACAATTTGCACATGACATAATCATGTTCCAGAACACATTAGCTGTTAACAAATCTCTTATGCTTTGTGTGTTTCATTTTCACTGTGCAGAGTCAGCTAAATACAACACTTAAGTCAAAATCAATTTGTTAATCCAGCTATACAGCAACAGAACAGACTAAAGAAGAATGGAAGAGGCAGGAAGTATCTTTATACAGCATTCTTTTGATATTTTAAAACCAAAACATTCACCTTTTCAAAGGAAAATTATAATATTAAATAATATATTATTATATAATGATAGTATTAATATTGTACTATTAAACAGCTTGTTTTAGAGTTTAGCATTTTAATTCCTTTTGGAATCAGCATCATCTCCTTTCTGGTATTATTAAGTAAATATGAAGATGATTTCTTTAGATACATCTAACTGAAGCTCCTTGTGCATTTAAAACAAAGAGTTAAACCCAGTCAGAAGTAAATGTTGAACTGCCCTCTTAATTAAAGAGAAGAGAATTTAGG